>JANHGN010012656.1:52395-65335 GCA_024605025.1 Megaceryle maxima
GCTGCGGCGGGAGGGGTGGGGCGGGGGCGGGACGGGGCGGGCGGCCGAGCCGCCAGGCGGGGCCGGGAGGGGTGTCCGGGCGCGGGAAGGACCGAGGCTGCGGGCTGGGTGTGAACCGAGGCCTTAGGGCGCGTGGGAGGACGTGGCGGCGGTGCTTGGGAAGGGGAGGGGGTGTCTGGGTGCCTGGTGAGGTTACCAGAGTCCAGAGGGGCAGGGAGGTCTGTCAGCTGTTTCAGTGCAGAAAGTGGGACATGGGATTGGGGAAGGGGAATTTGGGGATAGGAAAGGAGGTTTCTGAGTCAGCCCCTTGAGCCGTTCCTCTGTATGTACCCTTAGTTTTCCTCCCTTTCCCCACAGACCACCCTTTGACCTCTCCATCTGTGTTTATTCCATGTTCATTATTCTCCATGCATGCTCAGGTTCTCCCTTTTCCCTTCTGCCTGCAATCCAACCTTCTTCAGCCAGTACTGAAGACACCTAAAGGGTGCATGCTGTTCTTTTACCCCTTCTCACCAGAAGCCAAGAGCTTTACATCTCCAGTTTGAGGCTTCTGTTTTCCATGCTATTGTGAGACGACAGTACCCAGGCACAGAAACTCACAGAGACATTTATTGTACACCTCAATTCTCCCATGGAGCCCTCCATGGACAAAGTCCTTCCAAGCTACAGGTGCCTGATAACATGTTCCAATATGGTTTTCTATCTGTTGCATGTCCAGACAGTCCATTGTGGCTAGTAGTCCTGGATGTAGCCTGTGTCCTTGAGAGCCTCCCATGCCACTTCAGCTGCCCTGCTTCTTTCCATGCACAGTTGTCCAGAGAGCTTGCAGGTTTTGGAACCATAAAATGAATTTTCCATGTCTGTTCTCTCACTTTCAGCAAGGCATCACCTCTTTGCTTGGTCTCATTCGTGTGCTCTCTGGGCTAACATGCCCCTAATTTTGTGAGACACCCTTCCTTCCTACTCTCACTTTAGCCTTGCTCATGTCTGCTGGCCTAAGAAAGGCACAGGCTGCATAATCCAACTCTGTAGTAATTCACAATCATTTCTGTATCTTCTGTTTACATCCATTTCGTTTGTTTGTTTTGGCTATAAGCTATTTCTTCTGCATCTGTCCAGAGCTAGTGGGATTTCTGAGCCCCCACCCAAGCACTGTGTCCTTGGGACATTTTGCTTAATGCTAGCCCGATCCAAACCATCCCAACACAGCAGAAGCAATGGAGGCTCACAGCTCCCCATGTTCAGATGTGTCTGAGGCAGTAGAAGTGAGAAGCGGTCACGGGACTTACCTTGCTTTGCCCAGACTAAATGATATGTCATTCTTCCCCCAGTGCACAGCAGTGAGCTCTCCCCTACTAGGAGCAAGCTTACGGTGACTTGTAACACTGTGGTGCTCTCTGCTGCACCTGTCTCCTTGCCCTTAGTTCAACAGGCACCGTTGATCAGTTTGGCTGATCAGACGGAATCAGAAATCCCAACACACTCCGTTCCAACTCCTCTCCCGGCTCAGCAAACCCCAACAAGGTGACTTACTGAAGGCAACTCTTGTCAATGTCAGAAGCTTATGGGCAATGATGGCCTAGAGTGACATGACTTATGGTGGGATGCAGAGAGAGGAGAATTTGTGGATGGTGCAGAACAGTACATAGGGATTGTATGAAATTTCATGTGTGATGTTTAGGGGAATAGATGTAGGCAGGGGAAAGGGAGGGATCAGGGGAAAGCATGGGAAAACAGAAAGAAAAGGGAGAAAAGGGCTTGGTGACATGAAGCAGTGGTAGGTACGCTTGCCTGCCTGAGCACGTTGTTTCATCACTGCAGTCTGTCCTATGCTCTTCTTAAATCACATTTCTTCTGTGCAGTTGCACTCCCCACTCTGAGCCTGTGTTTGTGACCAGCTGGTGAAACTCAGACTGAACCAGCTGCTCAGCAGGACAGGAGATCTTGATGCCCAGTATGGAAAAACCATCTGGGGTCTGAGGGACCCAAGGGTCTGGGTTCTGCCCATCAGAGACCTGTGCTGAGTCTGTAAGAGTGCACACGCACGTGCATGTGTAGTTGGCCATCTCCCAGGTGGATCAGCCAGTGCGCAGGACAGGCAAGAAGACCCTGGGCAAGGTTTCCCCAGGTGTCTCTCTGCAGAACAAGGGATGGGCCATGCTCTGGTTCCTACAGTTCACCAGACTCAGCTACCTTTAAGGCAAAACCCCTTCAGCCATGGCTTGAATTGATGGTCTGCTGCCTGAGTTGTTTACCATGTGATGTGTCCTGATTTTTTTAATGCCTATGGGTGACCTACAACGGGGGGGGTGTCTCCATTTTTGAGGTCTGTGGCACATTGCTTTAATGTCTGAGCTTGGGATGGGCTGGAGAGTGTGAAGGCAAGGGTACGATCCTCTATCAAGTAAGAAACCCATTCTCAACCCCAAACAAAGAGTCAAATCCTTAGCACTGGGAAAGTATATTTTTACATGTCAGAGTAGTGGAAAAGAGGGCTATTGTCTCTGAGGAATCCCAGTGAGTCTAAGTGGGGCGCTGCACAGCTTATGTCATATTCCTTGGGAATATGACAAACAAGGCCACATGCTCAGGACAGCCCTACCATCAGCTTGGAGGTAAATAATACCCTAAGAAGCTTTCTCTTTCTTTGCTAATGATCTTGATTTCTTGCTAAATTTGTTTTCAGCTCTTTGAGTGCTTCCTTGCATATGCAAATCAATCACAAGGCGGAGATTTGGCTAGGAGCTGCTCCCAGCCGCGTGAAGACCCACCCGTGGAGGGTAAGGACATGGCAGTGATGAAGGGCTGAGCCTGCAGGTCTGCGCCCACGTTGTACTGTGCACCCCAGTGTCAGCTTCCCGACCAGTCTCTCACAAACTCTGCTTCTCACAGGCTGCCAAACCTAATTATCCTGGCTTGGTCATGCGACTCACCATATTGGCCCACCAAAAAGAACTCCCGTGGTCCCCAGCACCAGGCCTGCACCACTACCACGGAGTCCTCAGGAGATGTTTTGGTCTGGGGGTCTCTGGTCTCCATCTGATGTCACCCCAGCCATAGGATCCACCTCACTGCGCTCCCTGCTCTGTGCCTCTGCTCTCCCACAGTGCCCCAACAGCTCCTCCCAGGCAGGACCATGACCTGCTGCAGTGTTGGTGTGAAAAACAGGGTTCCACAATCAGAGCTGCTGTGGCAGCTGAACCCAGTCAAAGTCCCACCAGGACTTGTGCTGACAGAGCAAGCCAAGCAGCCCCAGCTGACAGACCTGGCGACCTCAGTGCACAGCCTGTCACCTGCTACCAGCGAGAGCGATGCTGTGGTCCTGGGCCATGGGGCTGGAGGGTTTGGGTGTGGGACACCCCACCAAGATCCCACCAGCGTGGGAACAGGAGATTGAGACTTGGCTTCAGGGAGGAGCAGAGGCACAAGCCCCTCTCCTTCAATCCTTCTACCAAAGCGTGGGAAAGCTTCGCACCACACACCCCTTTAGAGGACACCTGGGTGACCTGGGTGCCTTACGAGTGCTCTGGGGAGGAGCTGATCTCCCTCTGGTGACCGGCTACGGCCGTGAGGAAATGGAATGAAGCTGCTTCAGGGGAAGTTCAGGCTGGACAATAGGAAAACGTTCCTCACTGAGAGGGTGGTTGGTCGCTGGAACAAGCTCCCCACGAAGTGGTCAGGGTCCCAAGCCTCTCAAAAGCATCTGGAAGATGCTGTTAGTTCTGTGGTTTAGTGCTTGGTACTCCTGCGAGAAGCAGGGAGTAGAACTCAATGATTCGTATGGGTGCCTTCCAACTTGAGATAATTTTATTATAATATTGCCTCTATTGGCCCACTGTCATAGTTTGGGTATTTTCATAAAAACCTGGGCTCAGTGTCCCGAAGGGAATGCAGCGCGGCAGTGCCCGGGATGGCCGGGCCCGCCGCAGAGGGACCCAGCCGCCCCACGCCAGCCTCAGCAGCAGCAGCAGCAACGGCAGCCGCCGCTCAGCCGCGTAGTGGCAGAGCCGCCCCGGAGCTGCTCGACCCAGAGCCATCGCCCCCGCCGCTTCCGGAGCAGCGCCCAAAGCAGTCCCCTCGCTCTCGGTGCAGCGCCCAAAGCAGTCCCCTCGCTCTCGGTGCAGCGCCCAAAGCAGTCCCCTCGTTCTCGGTGCAGCGCCCAAAGCAGTCCCCTCGCTCTCGGTGCAGCGCCCAAAGCAGTCCTCCCTCGCCCGGTGCAGCGCCCATAGCGGCCCCCCCCCGCTGCAGCGCCCGGAGCGCTCGTGCCGCCGGGGGCTGGGGGTGTCTGGGCGGGAGGGTCCGGGCCCGTTGCGCACACCCTGTGCCTGCCCCCAGCCGCCGGGTGCGGCCCGCGCCCTGTCGCTGCCTTCGCCGCCCTGGTCACGGTCAGGGCAGGCTGACACCGGTCCTGCTCCAGTCCGGGGGTCGGCGGGACGCACCCCCCAGGAGCCTCCTCATGTCCGCCTCAAGCCGCTCTCCACGGCCTTTGGAAGGTCCCAGCAATGGGAGAAGTTCCTGGTGGCTGGAGGAATAAACTCAACCAGTTAAAAAACCCAAATTTCTACAAGCTAGAAACAGAGTGACATTAAAGAACTGAATTTCTTTTCTTAACAAGTAGTGATTCAATATATGGCTCCTGGGTTACAAAATAACAGCAGTAACTATACAGACAGGATATCATGTTGCTCTTTTCCCCTTTCCCACCCTCCCAAAGCATTCTGCGCTGAGCAAATATGGTTGAGAGCTTTGTAGTAAACACAACTGTTGTTGCCTAAATTTGCATGTTCAATGACTTTATTTCAAATCTTACTTCTGTAAGCATGTGTAGAACACATCCCTTACTACCCTCAGTCAAATGGGGCAGGAGAAAGAGCAAATGGTCTGCTCAGGAAGAGCCGGATGCCACATGGGGCTCAGTGGGAGACTCGACTTTCCAAAATAATTCATCATTTGAATAATCAGTACTGGCCTCTGGAAGCCGAGTGTTCACAAAATGTGAACTGAGCTCTCCACTTTTTGGGAAAAGAGAACACCCGACGACACTACAGCCAGGACAACCTGCAATGGTCAGTGTACTGTCCACAGGCACCGTGCCAGTGACGCGAGCTAAACCCCATGGCACACTCACCTGGGAAGCCACTGACAGCAATGGTGTGCAGCAATAGAGTAGTGCATGGTGGGTTTTCCCTTTTCTAACAGGGTCACCTGTCCACAAAACCCCACTGAGACCAGTCTACTTGACCTTTCTGTTTGGCAGAACCTCTTCCAAAATGAAAATGAAGCATATTCCCCTACTGCTGTGCAAGGTTGTGATGATACTGACCTCCCCCTGGACACGGACCTGTGTCAACTCAGCCATAAATCAAGGAACTGGCTCCAATCATATCAATATGGATAAGCCCCATTTTGTCATTTCTACTGTCAACAGTAGAAATGTGACTGGCAAAACACACCCATCTACTCCTGATGGGTGTGTCTGGAGCAGGACTCTTTACAATCACTCCCACACACTGTATGGAAAATGCTGGAACCAGAGTCACTGCTCAGTACATAACAGAGCAGAGAAACATTCTGCGATTACACACAGAAACAAAATGACTCGGAAAATGAGCAGAGCTGGTGCAAAAGGAAAGCTTATGGCAGTATCTGCTGACTGCGGGGAAAAACAGGGGAAGAAATTAAAATAGGGTGTCAAATGGTCAGTGGGTCTGCTCACAACAAGGTGTATGACATTTCTGGTCACACCACTGCGTCAACACCTGAGGATACCAAAATTCGTGCCTACCAAAATACATTTGACTGTGGCACAATTTCCCTTCAACACTTGAAGATCTTGGGCTTTGCCAGGGGCGTCATCATAATTTAGAATTACTGTTTGATTTTATAGTTGACATTGGATCTAACACAACCATATGGAAGAACATCTGCTCCAGCTTCCCTCACCAACCACCATGAAGTCTCTTTTGATTGCCCTTGGACTACATGTAGCTGCTGCATTGCCAACCATGTGGAAGAGCAGTAGCAGGTGACAGATCAAGGGCTGTACCAGGCCAGGAAGCTTCCTGGTGGTGTCCTCAACCCAGGCCCAGGGAGGCAGCCGACTTTCCTCAGAGGAGGGTCTGTCTGGTACATTTGACCCTGCCAAGGCCTTTCTGACCTTGGCAACACCTCTGCTGTAGATGGACCGTCACTCACCTCATCTATTGACCGGCCTTCCACCCCCAGAGCCTCACACTTGTTGCCCAGAAGCACCTGAGGAGGTTAGAGGTGCAAGGAGGGGGTCCGCTGGCTGCAGAAGTGCCTCTGTCACCCCTTTCCTTTAAGCTAGTTGCCTTTGCATGTGTGCACACAAAGCCTGAACCTCAGGAAAGGGTCAGTTTCTATGATGAGGAGAGAAAAAATGCATTAAAAATACTAATCTTCAGTTGTCCAGTGATGATATTTAAAAACTTGTGGTTTTATTTTCAGAGTAAGTAAAATGTATCATAGGACTGTATTAAAAGCTTGAGCTTGCCAAAAGAAGATTGCAAACATTTGCTGTTTTGAATAATCTTTTTCTGCGGTGATTCAGTGCTTGTCATATTTATGTAAATAGAATTTAAAGAGACCTTTCAAATTAAAATGTAGTCAATTAACTAAAATGCTGTGGTTTTTATGTTGTCACTGTCTCTTAAATCCTCTTCCAGACATAGATTTTGTGGGCCTATTTCCCACACTCAGAAGTATTTTTTCTCACACTCCTTTAGCTGTGCAGTTCTGCTAGAGCTGTGCTAAAGACTCCCCAGATTACCAGCTACTGATACAGGCCCCATCTCAGAAACAGACTTCATGGGGATGATGTAAGTTCAACTTTTTTGCACAGAGGGTAGTGGACTATGGATTTAGGTCTGGTCAAAAATCAGTATTTGGAAGTTTGAAAAAAGTAGGTCCCTGACTTAGAGAAGGAGAAAATAACTGGCCTGTCTGTCTCCAGCAGCAGGGTTCTTGGAGTGTGAGAACATCCAGGTGTTTTGTGCTGACACCACAGGCAAACAAAATAAGGGGTTGAGAGCAACAGAAAGAAATGGAATTCTCTTCTACGTGTAACAAGAAACTGGGTGAGAGCAGGCACTTGCTGTTGTTCCCACCTGCAGATTCCACATCTTCAAAATACATAAGATTGGCATGGGTAAGACTTTAGCCAACATTTGTAAATGGAGTGTAGTGAAAATAGGAAATGAGAAAGTGAGTGTAAACATTGGAAGGAGAAAACAGAAAATGGGAAGGCTACAAAACCTCCTGGCTCAACACCAGACCCAGCTATCAGAGATTAGGAAAGATTTTCCTCAAATTCACTCCACCTGGGGAGCCATTTAAGAGTCTGGCAGCTAGGGTGGGGTTAGTTGTCAGGCTAAATTTGGAGCTGAGTGGATGTGCTCTTTCATAAGGAAGTGTAAGTCGTGTCTCCTTTTGATGTTCTGATTTTAGATCACTGTGTGTATTCAAGGTATTTTACATGTTACAGATATAGGTCTTACAAAGCTAATCTTGCCTTATGTAGGTGCTGCGTTCAGAGAGACTCTTCCCTGAGATAATGGATGCTGGAGATGATGATTAGGGGCTACTATAATGATTGCTGCAGGAAGAGAGACTTACCAGCTTCAGTGGGCCTGAGCTAATATGGGTAGGAAAAGTTTGCTGCAGAAAGCTTGCTGGTTTTTACAGTTGTCAAGGAATAGGTTTTCTAAGTTATCAAGGAAAGCAACCAGAGGGGTTGGGGTTTTTTTTACTAATTTGTTGTTACTCTGCAAGAACCTTTTATGTAGTGTCTGCCTTTCTTCTGTGTTTGCCATGAGTCTTGAAACCTAAGCCTAAAAATAACAAAATCCCTGGGATCAGCAGTGCCTGGGCTTTTAAAAGAAATCAAAGTGGAGGGAAGTAAAACTCTGAACTCTGCTCCTGTTTGGGGCTAAGAGTTTCTGGATGTTTCCTCTTTATCCAGTAGAACTGTTTGCCCTCAGGGTGGCTTTATTTCAATGAATGAAATCTCTAAAGATTAAAAAAAACTGTAAAAATTCTGTATGGCATTGGGAGGCTATGTGGGAGAAATTATACAGCTACAGGTGGATTAATAGTACAAGTTAATAACTCTAGGCAACACATGTCAGTCACTTCCTTTGGGATCTGCTTGACCCTTGTTGAATAGGAAGAGAAGCTGTCTTTGGCCTGTAAACCCACAGATATCTCATAACCTTTGTGGAAGTTCATTGCCTAAATGCTATTTTTTGGACCCTGTGGCATCAAGTGACCTAAATAAACTTTGCTGATGGTGTATTTCTGTGAACTGCTGCTTCCAAACTTTCACCCCTGGCAGAGAAAGGGCTCACTGCTTATTATAGGGAACATAATTTCATTTGTTTTTTTCCCCATTATTGTGCTTTAGACATAGCTGAACAGTAAAATCATCTGTTAGCTTAGTAAAATAATAAGATTCAATATAAATGTTGCTGAGAGAGACTTTGCAGTTTTATCACATGCAGAGTATATTGTGTAATAAGCTGAAGAGTAAAATACTTGCTTTTGAAACTTAGCTGTATTTGAAACACTTCTGGTCATTACAAGGAAATAGTAAGTGCTAGCCTTTTATTTATCCAAACTTGAATAAGCTATCAGAGTTTGCTGCCAGAAATGATTCTGGGAACACAAGGAAGTCACACGAAGAGTCAAAAGACTTTTTTTTTTTTTTTTTTTTTTTTAAGCCATCATTCAAGAGATGTTTCCCTATTGCTATATCTGCTGCAACAATTAATCTAAGCTCTGAGTTTCCATTTGTTCTTCTAACAGCTGAAAATAGCTAGAGTGTCTTTACTTTGTTTTACTGGTGCAAACTTCTATTGGAGCACCTCTCTACAGTAAGATTTAGTTATTGAAATGGTTGCAACATGTGTCTGTGGAAATATTTATTTTTGTATCTCCTGACCTGTGGAAAAATATTCTTTTGACTATCAGGATGAGGTCATCAGACTGGATACAGGAAAATATCCCAGAAAGAATTAGTTTGGTTTTCAAACTAATCAAGATATATTATTCAATACTCTGAGTCAGACATGTTATGACTGTGGCAGATTTTCGAAATAAGCTACCTACAAAATCTAGTAGAAAAGATTTATTGTCAAAATACTACATGAGCATTTGTTTGTTTTTGTTTTTATAGACCTATTCCTTAAGAAATTGCAACAACAATCTTTAAAAGATCTTTTTAAGATCACTGAGTACAGTTCTTTTTATTTATAGCACATGAATAATGAGCATAAATTATTCTAACATCATTTGTACATAATTTTATTTAGTAGGGGAAAAAAGTTGTTTTATTTCTGAGTAAGCCTGGGAAAAGTAGAGTTCTGTCTCATTTCTTAACAGAAAATCACTTAAGTTTCATCAAACTGTGGACCTTTGTGTGTGGAGGTGACAACGCAAAAAAGCCACGTGGAACTGGGATTCCACCAAGCAGAAAGCTCCCCAAATATGAGTGTTTAGTAGCCTGTGGTTGATTAGAGGAAGAGTCAACAGATACCTTTAAAAAGCATCTCGTGCAGTGCTTGCTGCTCTACATATACTTGCTGTGAAGGAATGGAGCAAATACACCACGTTAGACCAAAGTGACATTAGCTTCATAAAACTTAATGGCAAAATGTTAGCTAGCAGCAGGAGAGGAGGAGTTCTGGGAAAGAGTTGTTGTTGCAAAATCCAGTTGAAGCTATGAAGAAAGACATTGTTCAAAACCCTGTCTGCATCCAGCTTATATCTGTTCCGAAGACATCCAGGTGTATGCCCTGCTCCTGCTGCATGGGATGGCAACTGATGCTAGGAACGGGAATGATTCCACTAATGATTGCTGCTGACAAATAAGTTTGATGTATGCTATCTTCTATCATTAACCTCCTTGCACACCCTTCCCATCAGTTCATAGCATCACAGCAAACTGCTGCCAGTTCTTCTTCTACCTTCAGGCATTTATCAGAGTTTCATTTTCCATCTCTACCTTCCCTTGGCGTTTCAGTCCAGCTCTGCCAAGCACTGCCCTGGATCCCAGGACTCTGCATTTTTTTTAAAAACGTCACATCTGCTCCTTTGATGAAACTTGTTGCCCTTGCATAGTGACATTTCTGGACATTTGTAGCTACTAAGGAGTTTATGCTGAGGAAATGAAACAGAGGTGATGAGGCTGCATAGAAAGATGTAATTTGCATGTGTTGACAAGATGTCTGTTAGAACTGTTCCACTGGGATCTAATATGGAAGTAGCCTTTCTAGATTAGAGTCACAAAGATAAAATTCCACTTACCACCCCAAGCTTTTATCTGGGCCTTTTCTTGTCCATGACAACATGTGCTCCTCTCCTGTACGATACACAAAAGCCCAGTAGGTTTCAGTTTCATGATCCTCCTCATACACACGTGTGTAAAACTGAGTGTAGAGTTGGCAGTTACTAAGCCGTGACTGTACGAAGGCTTCAAGGAGGGCAATCTGCATGTGTTGCTGGGACTGTGACAGACCAGCTCAATATCTGCCTCTAGGGAAGCATCATGTGTTGGTTACACTTTCCAAGCAGTATCAACAGCCCTCACTGAAATAGCAGTTTCAGCCTAACCCACAAACAGCAGAGGAAGAAAGGACAGAGCCAGCAATCCTTGTATGACCCTCAGGTGAGGGTATGGGTTAATGGAGAGATGGAAAATGTAGATCACTTTTTACTGCAATGCCCAAAATACAGACAACTGTTTTCTCAGGTGATTAGGAATAGTTTAAAGACTTTCCAATAACATAGGGTAAGGAAAAATAGTCTGCAGCAACTGGTGAAAAGTAAGGGAGCTGTGAGGGAGAATGTTAGAGCATGTAATAACTGCTCTGAATCAGAAACACATCACTGTGTAGATGGAACAAAAGCAGAACGCCTCAATGTGTTAGGGGGCTGCCAAACCATCCGAACTGTATCCAAGCAAAAAGCCTTTTTCTGCCATTTTAGGTTCATGACAATTTCTGTCATTAAAACCCAAGCTTCTTTTTGTCATTTTTTTTGAAGAGGGGTGTGATTCTGAGTGCCTGTGTGTACATGTGAGGAAAAGAAAAAATGACAATACATTTGCTTATGAGGCTGACACAAGCTAAGGGAGATAAAAATAATCAAGTGAAATGAGCTCGAGGAGAAGGAGTGCGGAGGAATTGGTTATCACCACCTCCAGCTCCTGCAATTTTGCCTTAAAGTAAAACACAGCTTTTGAGGAAAAAAAGATGAAGAACAGAAGCAAATCAACTGCAATAAGAAGAAACATCTTTTCACTCTATCCTTTGGGGGGATTCAACAGCTCCAAGTCAGTCTTAGATCTTGTGATGTCATCATTCATCTTTGGCACTCGCTCCACGCTGTCAGCTTTGCTGAACTGCACTGCATGAAAAGTAGTGTTCTTCTTTGGTACTGGACCAGCAGGCAGGAGATGTTTCAGCAGCTCTGTCCTGTGGGGAGAGCAGCTGCTGGATTTTACTAATCCATCTGAGGTTATTGCTCTAGTTCAGATAACAGAAACTACTACTTTCCTACTGTAGGTCCCTGCCTTTCCTACAGAACTAGCTACCAATGCTGAACTAATTCTCTATTTTCAAGAAAAGAGAAGAGAGTACCTGACTCATGGGAAGCTATTTAACCAGATAAAGTCTTTCTCTGGGGCATGTAATGCTTCCTAAGGAAACAAACTGTTGCCTCTTTCAGACAGAGTTAATCACTGAGCATTATTAGCAAGCAAGAAAATACACACACACACACTTTCAGATGTCTTCATAGCTTTGTGCATTTATCAAAAGATTAATGAGGAAACATTCTAGACCTCTGACTCCCTTATACCGCTTAATTTGCATGAAAAAGACATCTAACCTGGTGGAATTTACTCCCTGGGAATGCCCCTGCACAAGATAACTTTCTGCTCATCACAGTAATTCCAGAAAATCTTCTCTGCAGCATCTTTTACTACCCCAGGGTGTTTGAGTGCAGAGGCTGAGGCCATGCTTTGCCTGTTCCTGGCCAGCTTTGTGCTAACTAGAACAGCTTTGATGCTGTTCTGTCTTAGATAGGGAGCCACATGAAGAAACCTCCTTGCTCCTATCTCTTGCTTGGGTGAAGCAGCAACAAGGACCCAGGGAAACACAGCCATGTTTTTATTTCTACCTTTCTGTATAAGAATGGAAAATAAAATGAGAGAAACTACCTCTGAAAAACTTTGTGGAGCAATGCCAGCATATAAAATGTCAATAAGTGAGGGAACAGTTCTGCATTACTGAAGCCTGAGGCTTTAATTGTATCCAAGGGAATCATATTTATTCCCTCTGAAATTCAGACAGGTGGAGAGCCATAGAATTTCTGGCATTTCCAGTGGCATTACTGAAGAGAACTCAAACTGTAACACTCTAACCCACCCCTTGGACTTCAAAAAATACAGTAATAGATGTACAGACAAAACTATGTTTGTTTTCTTTTCTTTTAATAAAACTTAGCTGATGAGTTGCAATTTTCTTTGATATTGCACCAGATCATTGTTTCTGAGGAATAACGGTTTGAGTGCAGAGTTTCTTCGAGATCTTCTACAGAAACTCATTTTCTGTAGCAACATAATTTTCAGCAGGATATAGCCATGAAGGAGACATGTTGGCTCTCCCCATGAAGCAAAGCTGTCACTGGGTTCTAGAGTCATGATAAGAAATCATGCCAGGGGGTCATTCCAGTACTGCCCGACTAATAGGATACCTGAGAGAGACTTTATGGGAGTTAGATTAAGGCATTGAAAGATTTATGTCTTTGCCTGTCTCTGGGTTTGATGGCTCCCTGGAACAGAAAACACCAGTTTCATAATTCACATGCCCCTTAAACAAAAGAAATTTTCTCTTTAAGCTTTAAAAATGGGGGGGGGTGG
>JANHGN010012659.1:15890-31725 GCA_024605025.1 Megaceryle maxima
AAACCCTAAAGCCCAAACATCACTTATTTTTTTTCCCGGGAGTGACAACCCCCCCCCCCCCCCGCACTAAATAACCACCCGACGCCAAAAAGAGGAGGTTTGTTGGAGGAAACTAATTACTGTGGCTTGTTTGAACAATCCCGATGCCTCGGGAAAGGGGGTTAAAAGCTTAAATTTTTGGCAGCGAGATGGAGCCCAGGCCCCAGATGTGCTTCCTCTGGGCTGGTTTCGACACCGCTGGTATCTGTGAGCTGCCGCGGCTGCGCTGGGGCAAAAGCGCCCCCCCCACCCCCCACGAAAGGGAAAGTGCCTGGAGGGATCCAGGAGGTGAAAACCCAAAGGAGGCAGGAGGGCAAGAGGGTTGCTGCAAAAGCATCAGCTCCTCCCGTCTACAGTGGCTTTGGCCACTTTTTGCCTTCCCTGTTTTGTAGGGTTTCCCTTCTCTGCAGATTTTGCCGGTGTCACGGAACGCTCCAGTCCCCCCCATGTCCCCAGGGGGGTCACTGTCCCACAGCATGCCTCAGTTTCCCTTTTGCCAAAACCACCCTGGGAGGACAATGGCCCTTGAAGGACTCTCTATTAATTCCTCACTTTTCCAGGGTGCTTGTAGGAGCAGAGTGGCCACCTTTGGCTTTTCCATGCATCTCTGGTGGGCTAGCATGGGCTCTTCAGCTCCCACCTTCACAGTTCCTTTTCTCATCCCTAGAATATGGGTCAGATCCTGTCCTTACTCAGCATCCCTGTAAGTGGGACGGGTTGAACCAGAAATGAGCTGTGCCGGGGCAGGATGTAGGAGTTACAGCACCCGAGTGCTCTGTGAGGGATGAGCCTCCATCAGCATCCCTCAACAGCACCCATCTGCACCCCTCAACAGCATCCTGACCGAGAAGAGTGGGCGATGCTGACACCAGCTCCAGCCCAGCCGGGGGAATCCCCCTGCATCTTCACTCCTCTTGTCTCTGTATCCATTTCATTTCTCCTTGCACAGAAGGAGCTGCCTTGTCAAGGCGCCCGCCGAGGATTACGACGTTTTGCTGAGGGCAGAGAGACCCAAGAGAGGTTTGCAAATCCAATTTGCACTAAACCCTTCCAGTGGGTTTTGGACGCTGCACAGACTAATATCCCATTAGCATTTACTGTCCGACTCCAGCAGCAACTGCCGACATATTGAACCACTTAGTGCTGCTCCACAGTGAGCAAATGAGAAATTCCTCCCGAGACAGCAAGAGCAGTGGATTGGGAATGGAGATCTAGGGTGGAGGAAGTTCAAAACTGGGAGATGCTTGGGATAAAGAGGGCGGGGAAAGCTGGATGGTCTCCAGAAGGCAGCAGGTCAGAGTCACCTGAGCCTCTGCAGGCAGAGATGCCGATTGGCAGCTCAACATCACGCTGACGCAGATGGACACGTCCCCCTGAGCTTTCCTGTCACCGTGGGGCAAACTCGCTTGGGATGCCCTCAGGGATTGGAGGCTTTCCACAGGGAAGAGCCACAAAGCTTCCAAAAAAGCCAAGTTCTGCTTTTCTGAGCCCTCTGATCACTCCCGAGCGATCCCAGGATGTCAAGAGTGGGAGAGCTGCAGAGGCACTGCCCTTCCTACCCACCTTCCATGACTCCAGATCGGATCTGATCGAGCTCATGGGTGAGAGCGGGGTGGGTTTTCCTGCCCCCAGCCGATGGCACGGCGCCATAAACTGCTATCCACAGTCAGAGCGCGGCCGCCCAAATCCTGCCTGTGCTCCCGTGGAGAAGCTGATGCCGGCACCCAGGGCAGGACCATGGAGTGATGTGAGGAGGGACAATCTGCTCCTTTTCTGCCAGTTTTCCACCTTTCCCAGCCTAGATGCTGCAGGGGGACCTGTCGGTGCTGCTCGGAGCAACAGGAAATTAAAGCAAGCGCTGCTGGAAGATAACGGCGCGGCTGGAGGAAGAGCTCCAGTGAGAAGCTGGATTGCAGCACATCTCCTCTCCTGCTGCCCGCGGGAGCAGAGCCGGCAGGCACAGCCAAGCCCTACGCCCTGCCACCCGTCATCCCCGAGCTGTCAGGGAGCCCCATGCCGATGCCACCTCTCCTCCATTGTCCCACCGCAGCTCCTCTGCTGCTGTTTGAGGATGGAAAGGATCAATTGTCCCCAGAACTGATCTTGGAAACAGGCAGACACCAGACACCCCCCTTCTCCTCATCTGTTCTCTGCCAGGGAGATCCTACTGCAAGCGATGCTTTGCCAGCCGGACATCACCGCCCCTTCATGTCCACGAGTCCTGCCTCAGCCAGGGCTCAGAGGGCTTGTGCCACCCAAATCCTGGCTGGGTCCTTGCAGCTCTCCCAAAACTGCCCTTAGGCACTAAGCAGGGGTGTTCCCACCCTGGTTTGGGGCAGTGGGGCGATGCCACTGGCACCCAGCCCGGCTTGGTGGAGCATCACTGCCAGCGGCCGCCTCCCACGTCCTCCTGCCACGTGCAGCGGCTCCACCGCTGGCACCGTCCCTCCCAGACGGCTCCGTGGAGCTGCTAAGCCTCAAAAATGTGCTTTTAATAAGCCAGCACCACTTAATGAAGACAACAGCTGCCCTATTAAATCAGACGCCAGCCTTTCCTCAGGGACAGCATGGAGGGGCAGGACTGGTGTCCCTGGGTGGAAGGCAGCACCTGCTTGAGGGGATAAAGATGTTTTGGTTCATACCCAAGGTTTTGGCTGGCTTTGGTCCCCCCATGTTGCAGCTCAGCATCCCTGCCTGTCATGGGGAAGGCAGCAGAGAGGGAAAACCCTGGAGAGAACCCAAAAGGCCATCCCAGCACCTTGCTGGGTCCATCCCCTGGCTATTCCTCCCAGCATGGCTCTGCTGGCTGCAGCCCAGAGCTCCTTGGGGACCATGACCACTGGGACAGAGCCCACAAGGATTCAGGATTTTGGCTTGCAGCCCTGTGGCCAGTGGCACAGAGATGAGCTCCCCTTGCTCTGCTCCAGCACGAGGCTGCCCAGGGCAGTGGGACCAAGGGCTCTGTCCCATTTTATGGGGCCAAGAGGTCCTTGGTCACCAGCAGCTATCACCGAGTCCAACAGCCCCTGTGTTTTATAGAGGAGGGTTAGGGAGCAACAGGCAGTAATAAATACACCCCATGCTCCCAGCCCACCCTGTCAGAGCACAGCCAAACCCAACATTATTAAAGGCAAAAAAGCCACCTCGAGCCACACAGAAGCCTCAGCCTGTTCAGCAGCGTGAGCTGCTTTTGCAAACAGCTCTGACATCACAAGCAAGACCCAGAGATGGCAAAGATGGGGCAAACGTGGTTCTCACCCCCAGGACTTGATCCAAACATTTTTGTCGATGCCCAGCTTCCCCTGGAGCTGCCACAGCCTGGGGACAGCAAGGGTGGTGGGCTGTTTATCCTCCCCAGCCCCTGAGAGCCTCCAGTGATGGCTGTTTGCTTCACCCATCCCCAAATCCTGGCTTATTTGCTTGCTTTCAATAGGCTTCAAAATTGGCATTCATCTGGCTCCTTCAGAGACACACTTTTCTGCTGGGGAAGGACCAGGGCTGGGCTTGCAACCACTTCACTCCTCTGCTGAAGCCTGGAAATAAAAGAACCCAAGATGAAATCAGGGAGCTCCCTAAATCCAGAGCCTTGTGACAGCAAAGCCAACAGCACAGCCCCTGCTCAGGAATCATCTCCTCGCTCAGTGCTGAGCAGAGCCCAGGAGAGCTCATGGACGGGATTTATCGTCCTGCCCCAAGCACCGCACAGCCAGGTCCCGGTGAAAAGCAAAAGCTGCTGAAATAGAGGAAAATGCAACTCCTGCCTTGGATTATTGCAGCCTGAGAGTGATGCTGAAGGAGGAACTTCCCCTCCTGGGCTACCTCCTGCTGTGCAGGGATGGTGGCCCCCGGGGCAGGGCTGCCCGGCCTCCCTCCCAGCAGCCACCATCCATCCGCTTATACACTCGGTTTGGACAAAGTTCAAAGGAAACCTTTTCTGCTGGGAAAAAAAAAAATAATAAATGTGGTTCCATTAAAATCAAAACACTTCACAAAAATCAGCGTTGATGTGACTGACATTGTTAATTAAGGGACTGACACGGCGACGACGTGGCCTTTGAACAGCTGCGGAAGGAAATGCTTTTTTGTCGTCGTTCGGGAACAACGCGGTGGCAAATAGATTGTTTCAATTTAGCTCTCTGGATGTCGAGTTCCAAAGTGAGCCCGTTTTGGGTTTCGTGACAACAAAGCAATAGGAACGAAATTGCTTGTGGCATTTCCCTTCCCAGGGTGATCACAGAGGGGGTTGCTTCATTCCTGCGCTCTTGGGATGCTCCTTCACACGGCCGCACCTCCACACCATGCCTGGCATAACCAGGAGGGAACAAGTTTGGGTTTCTCTTCCTCTCCTCCAAGTTTAATGGGGAAGGATGACTCCAAACTGGCCAAATCCCAGAAAAAGTTGGGTTGGGTGGGATTTCTCCAGTCCAACCAGCTAATGGTGCAGCTGGAGCAGCTCACCATGACAAGGGATGGGTTCAGCCCACGGCTGTGGCATCACTCCTGGATGCCAGGTGATCCCTGGCAGGATGGGAGTGGATGGGCCAGCTGGTAGCCAGGTCCTCACCCCCTCCCCATGCACACCAAGCTCTGGGAGCTGCTGGAGCAGGATCCCATGCTGCTACCCTGGCTGGGCTCAGCAAGGGTCCTGGAAGTGGGGTTGCACACATGTGCTTTAGTTTAGAACAGCAATGAAATTGCCTGTGGCACTGGGCAAGGGGGGGGGGGAACCCACACCAGCAAAACACACACCAGTCCTGAGCTGTGCTACTGCACCTCCTGCAATGGCAACCACGTGGGGTCCCTGGACCCCTGCTGCTCTCAGCACCTCCCTCCCTGCTGAGGATCAGCTCTGCTGCATACCTTGAGATGCTCTTTGTGATCCCTCAAGCCCACCCCTGCGTGGCCCAGCATGTGCCAGGACAGGGCTTGCAGGGGTAGGAAGCTGCCTGCCCTGGGTGCTGAATGCCACGGCTGCAGGCGTGGGCATGGCACACTGTGGGGGGGGACAGCCCAGGGGACGTCTGCTCTGGCCACGTTACCAGCAAGTAGCGTGTTCAGGATGACACAAGAGGTACCTTGACCTCAAAAAGAGAAATTGCAGATTTTGCAGTCCCCAAAGGTGGGAAGCAACCTCAAAAGCAGGCCCTGGAGTCCCCAAGCCTGGCACTGCCGTTGGAGAGCAGCCCAATAGCAGCCCGAGGAGGAGCCTTTCCCTGGGAGAGCAGGGAGATGGCCGAGCTGTGATTCATGGCTGCACCATGGGAGGGCACCCAGTGCAGCTGCAGCCTGGCCTGATCCAGCGCCCAGCAACACCCAGTCCTCCCTCAGTGTGGGCAGCCAGAGATGCCCACCTCTCGGGGAGAAGGCAGCAGTGCCAGGACCCACATGTCCCACTGGGCTGTGTCACGGCAGACTGGACCAGCCCCTCTTATTTACAGCCCAGGGACTGGGTGCCACGAGGCCCGGAAAGCGCTGGGCTGGGCTCTCCTCTTGTCCTTGTGAATCCTGTGGCCATGGAGCCCAGGAGGAGCCTGGCCCTGGAGCCACATCCTGCTGCCGAGCAGCTCCAACCACACACAGACTGATGGGAAACTGGGAGGGACATCCAGGCATCCCCCGGGGGTGCCTGCAGCCAGCATCAGGGTGCACTGCACCTCCTCTGCTCCCTCCTCCAGGCAAGACACAAGCCAGACCAGTACTGAGCAAGCACTTCAAGATCCAGCGCTACTTAAAAACTAGAAATGTAGAATCGAGTCTCATTTCTCCCCCAGCCCAGCCCTGGACCCAGTGGGGACGGAGGTGCAGGACAAGCCTGCAGCCTGCCACGGGCTGCCGGTGACACCGATCCTCGGTGAGCATCCTGCTCACACCGGGCACCGTCACAGCCCAGAGCAGCTCTCAGGTGCAGCATCGCCAGCTCTGCTTTGCAACCCGTGCCGCGGTGGGTAGATTTGGGTCTGAACCAAAGGCCCAGTTAAAACCAGCAGCTAAAAAAGCAAAACCAAGTACTCAAGGCTCCTAAAATCTCGCACAGACACCCCCCGCCCCTCCCTTCCCTGCTTGATTTCTCTGCCCTGTGCCACGCAGCATCGCGGCCGCTTCTGCCATTAAGTCCGGGAACACCCACAAACACGAGAGTCTGAATTTGGGATCCACTGATGATCCTGGTTTCAGAGCGGGGACCTCAGCATACAGCCGGGATTCACACGGCGCTTCCAACAGCCCCGAGTCCCTTCTCCCACTGCCGTAAACCATGCCCTCGACCCAGCGCCGAATTGCGGATTGGCTCCCGAAGCAACAATAGGATTTAAATCAGTGCTGGCTACAAGCTACCATATATGTGCAATAAAGCCACCCGAGGTCTAGGTTGTTTTTTTTAAAGCCTTCGTACAGACAGAAGCAAGAGTGGGAAATTCCCTCCCTCGACGCCGGGGTGAAACTGGCCTCCCAGCCCCTGCAAAGCTCTGGATATGGTCACCACAGCTCTGCCGAACGCTCCCGGCGGGAGCCGGGAGAAAGGGACGGGGTTGCAGATGCAGACGGAGCCCGGCCGTCGATCCTTCCGTTTCTTAAACTAATATTTAGACAGGACGCATTTTCCCCCCTCCTGTGAACAAACTGCACCCTCGGCCGTGTTTGTGCTGCTGCGTGGCGGGACGCTCTCCAAGTATGAAGCAAACTCCTTCGGCAGCCCGGACACCGAGCGAGGGGTGGGGGCCTGATCCTGGCCCTGCCCCGCTCCTCGCCATCCTCCGAGGAAGCCCAAAGGACCCGGCTCTGCCCCGTTTGCGGGGTGGCACCACCCGACCCCACCGGGCATGGCCCCAGGAGGGGCAAATAAAAAGTGGCGAAACCCGCGACCGGGCATCGCAGGGCTGCGTCCCCCCGCGGGTAAAGAAGCTCCGCTGGGACCCCCGGAGCCCCTCTCCCCAGCCCCTTCCCCGGCCCCGCACCGCCGGGCGAGGGGCAGGATCCGTCCCGGGCGCGGGCAGGTGCCCGGGGTCGCCCGCGGGTCTTACCTGGAGCCGGGCCGGTGCTCGGGGCTCAGTGGCGGCTCCGTGCCGGGGCCGGGGCACGCGTGGGGCCCGGGGCCGCCATGGGCGAGAGGCGGAGCGGCTCGGCACGGCTCTGGCACGGCCGGAGCTCGGCACGGCGCGGCTGGAGCACCGCTCGGCTCGGCTCGGCACGGCGGGGGGGGGCTCGGCCACCGCCTCCTCCCCGCGGTGGGGGACGGGTTTGGAGCCGGCCGGTGCCCCCGCCCCGCCCGCTCCCGCCTGCGCCCGGTCCCGACCCGGGCTGCGCTCCGGTGCCGCTCTGGTCTCGGTCCAGCCCCGCTCCAGGGGTCCCGGTGCCGGTTCCACCCGCGCCCTGCCGCCAGGCGCGTCCGCGGCTCCCCGGGAGGAGGCACCGGCCGCCTCTCGCCGCCGAGCCGACCGGGCCTGCCCGGCCCCTCCCCGCCCCGCCCCGCCCCGCCCCACCCGGGCGCAGCCAGACCCCCCCGGTCCTGCCCTGGAGCCCCGGTGCCACTAGCCCGGAGCCCCGGTGCAGCTCTCTGCATCACTCCGCTCCCCCAGATCCCTGCTCCCGGAACCCCGGTGCTGCTCCCTGCATCACCTCACTCCCCCAGTTCCCTGCTCCCGGTCCCCCGGTGCAGCCCCTGGCCCGGTGCCCGAGCCTTGGCCCGCGGAGGGCTGGGCGGGCAGAGGCTTTCGACCCTCCAGGGAGGCACCGACCCACCGTGGGCTGTGACCAACACAGTCCCGGTGCCCAAATCTCCCCTCACAGCGGTACCCAAAGCCCCCTGGCCGCAGGACACAACCCTGCAGATCCCATTGAGGGATCATTTAAGGGCATCATTGAAGTCACCTCTCAAAGTGGTCGCATCACTGGGTGGGTGTCAGCGGCTTTGTGGTGCTGTCATCTCCAGCACTTTTCCCATCGTGGCTCTGCAGACCAAGGACACGCTGGGAGCACAGTGGGTTGACCACTCAGGTGTGAGGCTGGAGATTGATATCAGTCGGGGCAGGCTGATGAACATGTAGAGTGAGTTGTCTGGAGTTGCACTTTCTGTGTGAAAACCAAGTTGTTAGACTGGACTCACCCGCAGGGTCCCCTCACCCCATACTGGGAACAGCCCAGCTCAGACTGGGTACAGAGATGAGCCTGGCTGCACAGCTCCCGGCCCCTAGGGACAAGTCACCCACTTCACTGGAGGTGTCAAAAGTCCTGATCAAAAAAAGGTGCATTCAGGTAAACTGAAAAGTTGTGCTTCATGTTGGTCAAAGCTAAAAATCCCAGGACTGCACCATATTCCCCCAAAGATTCTGATTAAATTACACTTTAGCAGTTAAAAACGAACACTCTTCATGTGCAAAGTGGTTTATTTTTCAGTCACATCACTTTGCTTCATCCCAAAGGTTCCATCTCTCTGGCACCTTCCTGGTTTGCGGGAGAAACAGTTTGGAGTAGCCCAGAGGGGATCGTTTTTCCCAGCCCTGACATACAAACGTGTAATGGATCCCTGTGTTCTGGCCACACGGGGCTTGGACAGGGTTGGGGACAATGCAGGATCAGGGTGACAAACATCCCAGCTCCTGTCCCCAGTTGCTGTGATGCTCTAATATGGCAAAGTTGGGAGAAGTTCTTTCTAATAATAAATAAATCCAGGTCAGCTCTACAGGGAGCAATGTCAGGGAATTTAAATCCCACAAGAAATGACTTTTAATTTAAGGCAAATCTGGGACTGAAGTGCTGCTGTCCCCCAGCCCAGATGAGATCCAAGGGGTTGGGTTGTTCTGGCTGCCCCATTTGGCCCTGTCTGGGGAGGACTAAACCCCTTGGTGGGAAGAGCTGTGGCAGCACCCACAGCCAAAGCTTGAGCACCTCGGGGCCTTGGTGGGCGAGCTTGAAAAGAGCCAGGGACACTCCCCTGCTTCATCTCTTCCACTTGTCAGCCATCTCCTAATGGGACAAACACCTCCCCAGCCTCATTCATCCCCATATCCTCACTCCAGGGCCAGTGGGGCTGATGCAAGTGTCCCCATTGCTCCTCTGGCTTCTCGCAGGTGGGTGATGGAGTCACCTCAGGGGTGACCACAGAAAGGTGCTTTAGTTTACAAAACAAACCTGAAAATATCATCACTCCTTGTGGGCTTGGTTAGAAATGAGACAGTTCTTGCTGCTCTTTGCCATGACATCATTAGCCTTCAGAGTTAACAGCCAGCTTGTGGGCACAGCCAGCCCCTGCCTCTCTGTGCTCTTGTTGCAGCCTTTCTCCAGCTCCCCAGAAGTGGCAGTGGATTTGCTTTGTGGCAGGTTGTGGAAGAAACGTGATCCATGTTTTCCATTTGCTGTTGGGTAAGTCAGAAGGGTGCAGGCTGGGGCAGGTGGCACGTGACAGCCAGGGTGCTGGGGGAGGCATGTCCCAGCTGGGGCACCCTGGCCACCTCACTGTGGGATGGAAAGGTTTCAGCCTTCCTGGAAACCATTAGAAATTTCACAGAAAAACAAACAAAGCAAACCAGTTCTGATTGGAAAAGTGTGAAAGAGAAATGCTGTTTATACAGGAAAAGCACGAGGAAGAAAACAAGAATCATAGAACCACAGACTGGTTTGGGTTGGAAGGACCTTGAAAGGTCATCTAGTCCAATCCTCCTGCAGGGAGCCGTGACAGCTTGGATGGGGCTTTGAGCGACCTGGTCTAGTGGGAGGTGACCCTGCCCATGGCAGGGGAGCTGGAATTAAATGTTCCTTAAGGTCCCTTCCAGCCCAAACCATTCCATGATTCGATGATTTTATGATCTTCATCTAGAGCAGGGAGATGGGGGGGACTTGCTTCGGTTTGGGGACAAATTAAAGCCAAGCTAAAGTACCATCATTTGCTGGGGTCCTGTGCTGGGGGTGGCAGGTCAGACCCAGCCTGGAGTGGAGCAGGAGGAACACCCACCCCATGCCTTGGGATGGTTGTGGGGCTGGACCCAGCCTGTATTGGACTTGCTGGTTCTGCCCGTGCTCAAGGAAGAGTCCAGCAGGTTGAGTAATGCCAGGGCTCTGGGCAACAAGCAGTGAGAGCACTGGACATGTTTGGATTTAATCAACCAAAAGCACCTCCCATGGCCACACCATGTCTGCCTGGGTTGTGGCTCCTCTCCACGCTCTCCCATCCGAGCAGAGCTTCACCCCATTGGAAATCTGGGTGCCGCATTGAAAAGTGAGTGCTCCAGATGCTGAAGACACCCAAGGAAGAGGCAAAGCTGGCTTTGGGAGGGGTGTAGGTGCCCCTTCAAAAGCAGCCTTGCTGGGACAGACCGGGTAGGGCACAGCTGAAGACGTCTGCAGAGGCTGCTCTTGGCATGGGGTGTTCAGAGACGCATGGCCATAGGCTGTGGAGGGATTGGAGGTCTTGAGGAGAAGCTCAGAGCTCCCTTCATGGCTGTCTCCTTCCTTCTCCTGTCTTCCAAGTGTTTGTTTTTGCAACTATTAATATGCTGGGTCTGTTTAACATACATCAGGGGCTGGAAGGTTTCTCTGGGGGTCTGGGATCTGGGTGACCTTGCCCCATCAGGAGACCTTCTCAGGAGTGGTCTACAAAACCCGGTCCACAGTTGCCCCGGATTCCCACAGTTCCAGCAGGAGCCGCAGAGGTGCCCCTACCACAAAGACCAAGCCCGGGGTGGGACCACTGGGGAGAGCAGCAGCGATGGGTGCTGATGCTCTTCCCTCTGAAAGGAGGAGGATTCACCTTGACGAGCCTCACTGCTCTGCAAAGCAGCATCGCACAACATCCTCTTGCTCCTCAAGCCGCAGAAGGCAGCAGCTGTCCTGCCAAAAACCCAGTAGCTGCTAAACAAACAATTTAATGCAAAACAGCCTCGATGGAACAGGAGCAAACGTGCCCAAGAAAGCATCGAAGCCATTACAGAGCCACAGAAAAGCACATGACGTCGCGAAGGCTTCACAGAGGAAGCACAGTCTGGTACAATTTGCATCTTTCCTAACGACGTGTGTCATATGGTCAGTGATACATCATGTCCATCTATCCCACAGCGTCCACTAAGAGCCCATACATCAGTCTGTCTGGTTGTCCCTGCAGCCAGTGCCTGCCTGTCCCCACCAGCAGCGCTGGTACGAGCACCTTCAATCTGAAATAACTCACAAAGCAGTGAAATCCAGAGTGTCAGAGGGAGCCCCTGGCTCACGGAGATTTGAGTTACTTGTATTTGGCTTGGCTGCCTCCTCTTGACCAATCAAGCTACCCTTGATCCACTGGGGCTGAAAGCAGCCCCAAGCTGATGGCTCGCAGGCTGACAGCGAGCTGCGAGCGGAGCCTGGAGGCTTCCCTCTGCTTTTCTAGTGCTTCCTGGGGTTGCAGCTGCAAAAGGAGCCTGAGCAGGATGCACATCTGTGGCTCTGCAAAGGATGCCCGCCCGGCCCTCTCACAGGGATGCACCAGGACTAGGAGGGGTGCAAAAAAAAAACCTGTTGCCTGTAGCAGCGTGGACTGGAAAGCTTTTGGTGCTGCTGCTGAGCTGCGTGAGCAGGGGGCAGATGCTGGGTACAGGCAAATGCCTGTGCACCCATCCAGCTCTGGCCTTACAGCACCTGAGTTCTGCCTTGTTTCCATGAGGAGATGAAGCCAGATATCATGTCCAACATGCACTTGGCCTTTCAGCCTGCTGTGCATCCTCTAGAAGGTGAGAAAAGGCCTCAAAGCTGGCCCTGGTGTGATGGAAGGGCAATTCCTGCCCTTACACCTTCCCAGTGCAGACCAGGATGCTCCAAGCAGCGTTACCCAGAGTGGACCCTTATGCAGGAGGTGGAGAGGCACAGGCAAAAGCAGCACCCAGCCAATCTGCCCACTCTGAAAGGTGGAGACTCGTGACAGTGGCAGCAAACCCCAGAAATGAGTGCTTTGGAAGGAGAGTCGCTGGGTGAGCCTGAGCCTGCTCCCAGGCTTGGGGCTGAAACCAGCTGCCAGCAGGTACCACAGGCACCTCACCCTGGTCCCATGTGGCACCCACAGCCCGGCTGGACACTGTACAATGACATCTCGGACTTCTTCCTTAAAAGAGCCATCAGTGGCCCTGGATTGCCACGTCATTTGAGGCAGGGAGGGATGAGCTGCAGGTTGATGTCACTCTGCTGCTACCTCTTGCAGCCCCACTCACCCCATCGACCTGCTGGGAGACGACTGAGTTCAGAGATGGGATCCATGTCAAGAGGAGAGCTTGTGAACCACTGGGATGGAGTGAAAAATTGGAACCAGACAGAAAACAAACGGTACATAATGTCACACACAGAATGTACCACAAACAAGTGTCCGTAAACACCGAGGGGGAAAATCTAAGTGATTAAGTCATTTTAAATGTCAAATTGCCCATGGACCCCACATTTGGATGCGACAGATGAACAAAAACATAGACATTAAAAATTCCTGAAAACTAACATAGGAACGATGATTAATTTCTCTCTGTTCCAGGGCAATCACATTATATACACACAAAGGAGTCATAAAAATTCCAGGATGACGGAACAAAATCCTTACAGATAAAATACAACCATACTGGAAGGAGCTGGAACGGTCCAGAGAAGGAGCGTGCCTGGGGCTGGCTCCTGTATATCGTGCTGGGTAAAACACCTTCCCTGGAGGATGCAACTGCAAGATTACACCTGGTGAACACAAATGCCATGTCCCAGCTCGAGACGGGACAAATCCTTACAGCAGTTCTTGCTGCAAACAGCCGCACGTGGGACAAGCCGGGAATTGCTCCCTTGTAAAACCCGAGCACCATGTGGCAAAGGAATTGAGGATGAGGATGCATCGGTGGTGGCACAAGTGAGGGTGGTGCAGAAGATGGCTGGAAGGAAGCAGGTAATGAGGTCAGTATCCTGCCGATGGCCAATTTAAAACTCCTGCTGAGCCCCAGGTGCCAGTGCAGAGCATTTTGGGATGAGAGAAAATGAAGGGATAAAGTCAAATCGTTTCAGTCCAAGGGAGGCTTCTTTCTTCATTCAAGAGAAAGATATTCCAGACCAAACCCACAAAGAAAATATCATTAAATGAGGCTGCAGTGCTGCTCGGTGACTGCTCATTGGCTTTTGGGGGATGTTTCTCATCAAAACCGGCTGTGTAGTCTGCAAAATTAATTAAGGAGGGTGCTGAGTGGTGCCAGGGGCAGAGAAGTGTTTAGGGGCTGCCTCCTTGGGCCATGGACCCCTTACAAGGAGAACAGTTCCTCCAAGAGCAGCAAACACCCACCTCAGCTCCACAGCAATAGTCAGGAAGCAACCAGGGATTGGGCTCCCCACGTCCACCCCAGCCCCAGGAGAGCTGCATCCCCTGAGCTTCCTCACTGGCCGTGTTCCTCTCCATCCTCCCCGGAGGCTGCAGCCGCTCCGAGCCTGCTCCTAATTCACTCTGCAGTGCTCGGCAGCCCAGGGCGGTGAACCCGGCCGATGGGGATGTCGTTCCCTTATCCCAAGGGGCCGTGAAACTGCAGCTCAGGGTGCCCAGAGTCCTGTCAGGGAAAAGATATCGGAAAAACACGGGGCTTGTGGCAAAATGGTGTCAAAGAGCTGGGGAAATGGTGAAATGCATCACGGCCAGAGAAGGGTGAAACGTGGGGCGTTGGTCTTGCCCATGGTGCTAGAGACCAGCCTGGCTGTGGAGATGGCTGCACCCCAGTAGGTCCCCCGGTTGTCCCCAGCTGGCCCTGGCAAGCAATGGCAGCAGCGGTGCCTTGAGCCTTCCCCGTCCCAGCCCCCCGACTTCCCGGCCAGGAGAGGTGTGCCGGGCGAGAGCCATGGCAACTCCTACACACAGCGTCAACAGAATTCAGCAAAATACCGACTTTCTCACTGAAACCTCCGGGGAGGGCGAAAGGCTTTGGGCCAGATCCGCCGGCCATAAAACAGACTTTAACATTTTTCAGCGGATGCTGAAGCAGAGCTAAGGCGAGAGCCGGCTCCAGCTCAGCCACAGCCCAGCCTGCGGCGAGGGGGAGCTGGGGGAGCCATGGGCTGCCCAGTCCTCCCGCAGGGCCGGGCGGGCCGGCACGGATGGATGCTGCGGTTGTGCCAGGCTCTGTACTTGAGCTGTCTCACCCCAGCCCCACCAGTCTAAGGCCGGCTGAATCTTGGACACCGTCCTGGAGAGGTGGGAGAGGGACACCTTGGATTAATTCTATTTTTTTTTTGCTTGGCATAAAATTTGAAAACTTATTTTCTTTTAAAGTCAAACCCAGTGGTTTCCAAACCTTTTTTTTTTTTTTTTTAAACTTTTTTTTGTTATTCCTTTTAAATGGAAAATTTTAGCCAGAAGGCAGTTTTCTAGGCTGGGTGTGAACCGTTCCTCCTGCACAGGCTGTCAGGGACAGTCCTTCACCTTGCCTGCGAGCAAAGACAAACCCTCCCACCTTGCTGCTCAGCGGGGACTCAATTACACATATGAATCTAACCCGGCCAAAACGCAGCCCAGAAGAGTTTGACACAAAGTTGGGAACCTGCCAAGAAATTCCTAATTGAAAGTGGTTCCTGAACTGTCTGTCAGTGGGGTCTCCGCCTGGTGAACCCTCCTCTGTCACCGTGAATTACGAGCGTGCTCTGGTTTGAAATGAGGCAGAGTAAATCTAATCATATTTTTATGAGCCCCTCTTCCTCTTGCCCGGGCTGAGCTTTGGGCACATGCTGTGCAGCAGAAGAGCAGCCGCTTTGCCTTTTTCCATCTCCATCCCCTCCTGTGAGTGACGGGTCAGATTATGAACAGATTAAAAGTTCAAGCTGTAATAAACAAAGCCCCCCAAAGCGTGTTGCAGCCATGGGCTGGGTGGCAGTGGGCAGGCAGAAGAACAGCTACGATTTCCAGCAGCACGTGTCCCTCACCTTCTCCCTGCAACATGGTCCAGATGGGATGCTTGGAAGGGACCGGGATACGGAGCTATTAGGGGACAGAAGCCATGGGGGTTGCTCCTCAGGAACTGAGCAGGGCTGTGAAGTGAAGCAAGAAGAGAAGTGCCATCATGTCACTGGTGCTCCCGTGGGGTCTGTCTCTGCGCCTGGCAGCAGGGCTGTCCCTCACCCCTCCATTTCTCCCACCTCCACCTGAACTTGGACCACCTCGACGGCCGCTGAGCTGCAGCAGGCAGCCCCCACAGGTCTCTGGGCCCTTGCCCACGGCTCCGGTCCGGAGCAATAATGAACCCCTCTAAAGCGTCCTGCCTGCTGCAGAGCTATCTCCAAAGAGTCGTTTCACACCTCCTCGGGCGTGAAGGTCACAGACCAGATGTTCCCCATCAGCAGTCAGATCCTAGTACATTTTACACCGGATTTAAGCCCTGCAGTCAAATTGCCTTCAGTTTCTCAGAGGCAAGTGATACTCGTTCTTGGAGCAGCATTTGGCTGGGAAGGGGATGAACACTGATGCACAAGGAGCATGATCCTTGGGATACAGACCAAAGCCTGCTTTCCCAAGGTCTCATCCAAAATAACTGCTGGCAGACAGAGGTGCCTGGGTCTGGAAGAGTGTACTGTCATCTGGGACACTGACCTGACCAGCCAGCACACCTCAGGCTGCTGGGTATTGTGAGCAAACTTGTGGGCAGCTGGTCAAGGGAGGGGATTCTGCCCCTATGCCCCCCTTGGGGGAGACCTCCTTGCAGTGCTGGGCCAGCTCTGGAGTCCTCAGCACAGCAGAGACAGGGACCTGGTGGAGGGTGGCCAGGGGAGCCCCAGCAATGCTGGGAGGGCTGGAACCCCTCTGCTGGGAGAGCTGGGGGGGTTCAGCCTGCAGAGGAGAAGG
>JANHGN010012663.1:0-15762 GCA_024605025.1 Megaceryle maxima
GCAGCAGACACTGCCTGTGAAAACAGGCTGCTAACTTCAGACAGTGCAGTTAGTTAGAAGAACTGAGCTGAAAAGTAGAATCACTGAACAGAATTAGTTCTGTTCTCACTTAAACCAGCATATACTCACTGAAGTTTCCAGATCATCAATTACTATCCTCAACTGTCTACACAGTGATTGTCATTCCCAATGCATGTTTATAGCTGCCCTGACACGACTTGAACTGCAGCACACCGATTTGCCTTGACTCAGTACGTTTATAGTTATCAAATAACAAATACTCCTGCTAGCGAGGAAAATGTATTCAGAGCACATCCTCCAAACATGTGACCAGTGCTGAATTTCATTACATTTTTAAGAACAATTCCCAGGTCAGGACTGGGCAACAGAACACACAGACTGATGTGTTTTGGAGGATGTTGCTTAAATGGAATGAAAATAGAGAAAAAATGCTTTTACAGTACTTACCCAATCTGAATTTTACTGTTAGCTTTCTACTATAGCCAATGACACTTCTGCCAGATGAACCGAGGAGCTCCAGCAGAGCGCTGCTCTCAGTCAGAACTGGACTGGTAGACAGGATTAATGGATACTTTTACCTCAGCAAAGTGGTACAATATCTTTTAGACTGCCATACTGAATTTGGTCCACTGGTGCATCACATCTGAAGCAGACCTGCCTTCTCACCTCCAGTTGTACCATTTGAGAGCCCTGTAGAAATCATAAGGTTCAAGAAAGAGGAAGAAATACTCTCTAATGGAAAAGACTTAGATTTAAGAATTCCTTGATATACATTGGAGAAGGAAAGAGAAAAAGCATTCACTACATTATTATTAGTTACAGAAAGCTGTATATGACTGTAAACTCAACAGCTTGTGACAACTTTTCAGTCAAAGTAAATTGTACTGGAAGCCAAATAGCAGCTAACCCTGTCTGCTCTAATTGCTGCCTTGAAATGAAGCAACATAAGCAGCTGAGGCAACACTCACTAGTGTGCTCATGACAGAGATAGGAATTAGGAGTTGTTCAGTTCTTACTATGATTGATCTTAATAACCCCATATAATTATATGGTAATACAATGCAAAACTTATTCTGTGGGTTGTCTGCAGTAAAGGAGCATTTCACTCTGAGAGAAAATGTTTAGTTTAAAGTAGCAAGTCTCATTATTTTTTTTTCCACTACAGTCCTGCCAGTCTCACAATACTCAAGCTTGCTGTATTTCCCAGGGCTGGAATTCCTGGGGTCTTCTGATTGTATATCAATCTGCAATTTATATATTTATTTTAGAGAAAAAGCTTCCAGCTCTTAAGATTGTAGACAAAATCTTTAATAATAATACTAATGGATAACAGTAACAAAAGATGCCCTGGAGGTCCAAAATAAGTAAGTGGTATCCAGGCTTTTATTGTCTTTCAAATCTCATGAATCAGGGTGCTTCAGAGAAGCATCAACCTGCTCAGATTTTACCCATGGGGATTGGATAATCCTGAAGCCTAGGCCTGAAATACTCTTGCATATTTCTTTGATGAAGCCCAACAGAAAGACAGTAAAACAGTTTCCTTTGCTTCAGGGAAGTGCTGTTCTTTAGGGTGGATCAGCACTTTAGGTCTTTCTGGCCTTGATCCTTGCTATGAGACAGATTTTGGGCCAGCAAGCTTGATTTCCTGTACTTCATTTCATTAATTTCTTAAATGGAAATAGTCTCTTCTGTTTTACTGTGGGACAATGTGCTGCTGTGAAACCTAATTAAGATTTATTGATTTTGAGGTTATTGGCTGAAATGTGAAATCATAGTATTATATTTGTGCAGGGATTTATTGCACATTTCAAAAAGGAGAAAGGGATGTGGCTTAAGTGAAAGCTATAATGGAATTTGGGGTGTAAGTTTCAGTATGTTTTTTGGGGGTGTGTGTTCTATTACTTTCAAGCAAACACAAGCTTTTAAGTAGTGCCACTTGTTTGCTAGGGCAGCTGCCTGGGGTGAACTGTAGGGCATTTTCTAATTAATTACTTCAGATTGAAGGTATGTTTAAATATTACTACATTGGAGGGCAAGCTATATTGGTGCTTTCAATTTACAACCTAGGAATTAGTAATTGACTTTGGTTTAATTAGGAAAAGTCAGCTAGAACTGACTGGAGCTGCCCCACATCATTTTGAAGATCCACGTAAATTGCAGTGTTCTGGAAATTGCTATGATTTGCCTTAAAAAGAAGTGTGGGGTTGGTTTTGTGCAGTTTTGCAAGGTTTTATTTTTGTTTTGGGGTTTTGTTTGGTTTTGTTTGTTTTTTTAAACAGATATTTGACTTCAGATTCTTTTTTTCATTAGATGTTATAGATGAGTGGAGTCTTTACACTAAATTAGCACTGTATAAAATTCATTCATCAAACAGGAAACTTGTCAGGGTGAAGTCTGTCTCTCTAATTCTTTGTGGTTTGCTGGTATTCTACTGAGTACAAGCTCGGGGACTTAACTTGCCTAAAGTATTTTATTTCAGTTCTCATCCAAAAATATAATATCCAAATCTTTGACACCTCACTGGAAGCGTAAATGTAAAGATTATTGAAGTGCAAAGGAAATCAGGCAAAGCTTGCACCTTTCATCTCTCCTTCACAGTGCTACTAGTGATAGGATTTCATGTCAAGATAGTGACACTGTAAGCAGAGCTGATATCGTACCTTAATTGTCTGCTTCAAGTCTTGAAAAAAAAGTGAATTTTGATTATCTGTAATCAAGGCATCCGAGTCCCAAAGCAAAACCATTCATCCATATTTATGTCTATTACAATTTATTAAAGAAAAATTCCAATCTCAACGGAATATGCAAGCCATCAGTTTTCTCAAAGTATTCAGGTGCCTAAATAAAATTAAGCAGCATCTAAATCCTTTTAAAGTCTAGCCCAGACTTTGTGCAAATTGCCATGCTGCTGTCCAAAGTTTATGCCAACAGAGAAAATTTAAGTAAAGATTTGCTTTATCAACTATATTGTACGGTAATAAGAGCATAATGTGGAAGGGAAATCATTATTCTGTTGGTTTGGTTTCTAGTGAAGCCTCAACGGGAGGATTGCTTCCACTCTGCAAGATGACACTTCAAAGATGCAGACAAATTATGGAGAGTCTAGAGAAAAGAACCCTAAGCTACTTCAGTCTAGAAAAAAAAAGATGATCAAGAAGAAGTACAACAGTCTTTCACCCAAAATATTGTTATGAAGAAAGTGATTCTTTGTTTGCTCTGTCTGCTAGGGTACGGAGAAAGGAAAGGAACACAGTCCTGGCTTTCTCCGCTTCTGCTTTTAACAGGTAGCCACCAGATTAATGATGATTTAAATTGCTGTTCCAATATCCTGCTCACAAGTAAGGATTCACTCCTTTCATGCCTCCCAGAAAAACATTTCACAGTCATCATTGCCAGCAAAAAGCAGCAGGGACTTGTAGACTTTCAGCTGGGCATATTAAAAGGGGTCCAGCCCAGGAGATCAGGCCTGTGTTGGCACCCAAGCCTCTAAGGCACTGGAGGGTCACAGACAGCCAAGAGTCATGCACCAAGTGAACTTGGCTGCTCAATTAAGATACTTTGAAGAAAGGCTTGAACAGGAGAGAAAGTAGTGGTGATCCTGCTTGATCTGTACTGAAGTCTAAGGACCAGAAGAAATTAGGTCATTACTGTACATCCAAGGGAAGGATAGGAAGGAATATGAAATAATATCCATCCACTGAATGTTTTAGATGCTTGAATACTGCCTGAGCTACATTTTGCTCCTTCTATCTGAGCTGGCAAAGGACTGAGATAGGGGCAGAGCCACAGCCCTCACCCTGCATTTGAGGAACATGGTGGGACACTATCTTTCTTATTTCTCATCATTGGACAGGAGGGCATCACCAGACACTTCATATTATTCTTCTCATTTCTTCCCTACTCCTCCTCAAAGTCCTTGGATAAACATTGATTCTGGCGATAGGTTAGCACTTTTCTAGTTTGATCCCTGTAGGTTCTTGAAGACACATTAGTAAGGCTTTGCATAACATTTTATTAGGGCTTCTTTCTAGATTCATATCAACTTTCTTTGTGGGAATAGCACACGAAGACAAAACAGAGCCATACAAACTCACCATTTTCCCTACCGAAGATGCCACTGCCTGTTTCATGGTGACTCGTACAGATCCTGCCACATCAGTAATGAGTTTTGTGAGATTTTTCCCTCAGCTTAGGTCTTATCCTGGGCACCAAACAAAACTTCCAAAAAGTGGCTAGCAGAGTCATCACTGGTTTTCCTGTGATTTAAAAGAGCAAACTTTACAACACAGAAAAGAGAAATGATAGATCAAACCAACTGTAGTCTTCCAGATTTTTTTCTGGGCAAGTAATCAGATTTGGGGTTTGTTCTTTTTAGTGTTTGAAGAGTAACATGATGACAAATGAAAGCCAGCATAAATTTGTCAGATCATTTTGAACCAGTGCACTTCCCTTCAACAGTAGAATACACCATAAGGTGAGAAGCAGCAGATAATCACATATGTTGTTTTTCAGGAGGCTTTTGATACTCCCTCTCATGATACTCCCAACCTAAGGAAGCATAGTAGAGATTAAAATTGCTTGGAGCCACTGACAAAGCTTGTTGGGAAATCCTGCTTGGAGTATTTATCACTAGTTCATCATCACACAGCAGTAAGATTATGCAGAGGTCTCCTCTTGCTCCATTGCCATTCTGTGTTTTTAATCAGTAGTACCGTGCTGGTGCCAGGGGAAGATAAGGGAAGGGCTGTGAATACACTGCATGACAGGAGTTCAAAACAAACTTGACTAACCAGACAAACAGATGGTAAAAAAACTAAACTGAAGCAACCCTAATACAGAATGTTACATTTTGGCAGCACTACACTACAGTACAAATGCAGGCTTGGGAACAATTAGGCAGTTCTGTACAAAGTATAGATCTTGCAGTGCATTCAAACTCTCCTGGGACAAAAGTGTCATCCTATTTTTAGGAGATGAGCCTGAGACAAGTTGTCCGCACAAAGACAAGCTGAACTCATTGGGGTGGTTTAGCAAAGGAGCTTGAAGGGAAACATGAGGGAGTCTCAGCTACGAAGGATGTGAGAGAGAAGTGAAGTTCATTTTCCCTAAGAATAATAAAAGAATAATAAAAGCAGGGGGGTTTAAATTTGAGTAAGCAAGACTTAGCTGGAATCTTTCTACAGATAGCAACAGCATTTGCAGTGTACATATTTGCTGTTCAAGAAGGTTGTGGAATCTGCTATTTAAGATTGACAAAGCTGTTAAGAAAGTATCTATCAGGAGATACATCAATCAGATGCTACACTGGACAGGAATTCAGTTAGAATAAGTAGGCCTATCCAGCTTTTGTTGCTGTGAAGTAGGCTTGATTAGTAAGATGTAAAAAAGTAGGTAAATAAAACAAGCGAGTGCAGCAGTCAGTACTAGAACAAAACAGGCAGAAAACAGCTGAACAGCTCAGAGGACAAGCATCAAACTGCTGTCCACTGCTCCTGTGGCAGGGAATCCAGCCACCAGTACTGGACTATGTGATGTGTGCCAAGACAGAGAAAGAAGGAAGAAATGACAGCAGAATAAAACCAGAAGGATCTCAATTGTGACCTTGGCCTATCAAGTTACTGTAGCTGCTCTAGCCCAGTGTACTGTCTTCTCTGATTCTTTAAAAGCTCTGACTGTTGTGAGTGATCTCCAGGTACTGGCTGGAGATCAGATGTTCTTACCCCCCCGTCTCCCTCAGTGTATGCTTGGCTGCTACATGCCCCCCCCCCATTTTACATGAAGCAAGTAAAACAAAACCCATCTGCTTCGTCCTGTGCCAGTCAAATCACACCATAATCATCATCGCTACCACAGTGCCATCCATCACCTTGGGCACTCAGCCATTGGCTTTGGATGCAAGAGAGGTGTCTCTAAATGATTCTCTCTGGATCTAAGTGTACCATTTACTTCATACAACATGAGGTCAAGTAGGAAACTTCTGTACCGTGATACAAAGGTGCATTATTTATGGTTACAAAGGGAGCTTTACAAAAGCCTCTGTTTTCTGCTGTGGTCTCTGCTTGCAATCTACATCCAGAAGAGCCTGAGTTCACAGCAAGCCATAGCCTCACCTTGGCACCTGTCAGGAGAGGAACACCATGCCTGGCCAAATTCCTGAGCAGTGTAACAAAGGAGAGGAAGTATCTGCTCTTATGAAGAGCCCAAAACCAGTCCCACCCCCCACCCCACAACTCAGCAAGTCAATGATTACACTAATCCAGGAACAAGGGGGTTTGTTCTCATCTACATATTCAGATGTAGCTCTGTAGTGACTTCTCTAGTATCAGAGAATGCTGTTGAATGGAAGACCCTCCCCAAGTCCTGAGCATGTACCTCTGCATGCTTTGAAGATGCGTTGTCCAGCTGGGGGAACAAAAGCACCCAGTAATTAATGTTACAGTCAAATTTCATTCAGGGACCATTTGGTGGATCTGAAGGATGTAGACTGGCACTGTAAAGTGACAAAATGTGATGACTTAGGAGCATGGAACAATGCTTCTGTGAACAATGAAAGAAAACTTTACCCTACACTTTGTCCCTACTCCGTGAACATCCACAAATACATCTCTGGAAACGTGCACCCAAATTCATGTCATTCCCCCTGTTACACTTCATGTATGAAATTCTGAATTTGCAAAGGCTGTTTTCAAACATTCCCCCCTCACACACACACTGGTTCAAGTTATTGATCAGTCTTCTCTCTCTTTTTTTTTCCTTTTTAATAAATAACATATATATTGTTTGCATCATTAGCAATCATTTAAATGATGTAGACTTTCAAAGCCCCAGTCTGCTGAGCATGACCCCATCGTGGACAGGAGAAAAATCCCTATTTTTTCTATAAAAACATTATCCTGAACAATTTATCTTCAAGACACTAGGAAAGACTTTCATACACTCCATAATATACTGAACAGAATTAACAGGTTTCATGTGGCTTTTAGGCCACAGTGTCTCATTAATTAGGGAGCTCTAGTTTATAGCTGTTGCAGGATTGTGTTTGAAGGTTACCAGGTGTCCTTGTATTCTTATCCACTAGTGAAATCATAATGTTAATTTGATACCCATCTCATTATTCACTACAGGCTGCCAACAGCTACTTGGAATATAATGGAAAGCCCAAAGCCAGCAGTTGCTTTTAGAGGAAGGAAAACTTTACTCTAAAAAGCAAGACAACCAACACTTTTTAGTAGTCCAAGAGCCATTCCCCTCTCAAGTTAAATTCCAGTGAGAGTATTTTCCTCAATAGACAAGGTTTATTCAATCTTCTGTCTTAAAAAAAACCCTAAACCAGAAGTTGCAGATTATGGGCTGTACAAACATTAGAATAACCAGTGAAAAACTGACATAACCAAAATGACAGCAAGGAGCAGAATTTAGATCTAACTCATTATTTTGGTGTTTAAACTGTAAGGTGAATTTACAGGTAAACTGTAAGTCCTGCAAATTGAGCATACTATGTATTTGTCTTTTACTGTGCTCTCAGGGACTGCTCACGGAGGAGATAAACCAGAGAAAATCTTGCTACTTACAGTGGTTATGCGAGGCTGTGGAGCTTGTGTTTTTGTTTCTTTGGGTTTGCAGTTTGGTTAGCACATCAAGAGCTTAGCACACCTAATGCCCCCAGGCCCCTTGGCACAAAAATTAACATTACTGAAAATCTGGACTACTGGAATTTTGATGCTTTAGAAACTAGATTTGTCAAATCAGTTAAATAAATAGCAATAAAGGAACTGACAAACGTATTCAGATCAAGAGCTGAAACTTAACCTCATGCAATTTGCCATTTTGAATATACGACGTAGAAAGCAGGTAAATCAGTTCCACGGAATGACTGACACCATCAGAAGAATATCTACTGTAAATAAATAAATAAATGCTGTTAAATATACATTGAAGCTTTGGTCTTTGCTTTTAAGAAATGGGAGTTTAGCACAAAAACTAGCTAGAGAATTTACTCCTGCCCGCATAGAGGCAAAATAGCATGTTGTCAAAAATAGCAAATGGCCAAACAAGCACCATAAACCACTACCTGAGATGGAGTGGAACTCACTCTCCTCCTTCCATGTTAAAAGTAATTTTAAGTGATTGGTGCTGTAATTACTTAAATTTACTTAAATTTATTACTTAATTAAATCTCTGGTGCTGTATTTTCACGACCCTTCTTACAACTCCTCTGTTGGCAGCATTTTTTCTAAACTAGAGTATAACAGATATTAAAGCCCTAAACAAATGTCTATTTAGGCTCAGGCTTAGCTAGCACTGCCCATGAAAGCTACTATTCTCCTAGAGAAGATGAAATACAGAAACAATACATTAAATGTTTTTTATGGCCTTCAGAGTCTCAGCACCTCATACCACTATACACAGAAAAACTTTTGAGATAAAGGTGGTCCTATTGCTCCACTTCCACAGCCCCCTTTGCTAGCTGTTTAGTACTTACACAAAACTGTTTGCTTCCTTGGAGTCAGCAAAACTAATACTTCAAATTTCTAAGAAAGAGCAATTACTCTGAAGAAGTTTTAAGAGCAAACTTTGTGTAGTAATTATGAAGAGCATTTCTGAAGCCATGACTACCCAAGACCGACAGAGCTGGTACAAGTCCTAGTTTACACACAGTGGAGTAGCCCAGTTCATAAGACAAAATGTTACAAAGTTCCAGGAGTTTCAAGATTTTGATCAGATCTTTGCTAGGATTAAGTTGCATTCATCCTTGCTTAGCACCATGAAAGAGATTCAGAATTGTAGCCCTGGCACAGCAGCCACAACTGGGCAAATACTGGCTTTAACAACAGCGACCTCAACAGCTACACCGACTTACAGAAACAGACTTCTAAATGAATACTTAGAATACTGAAAATTTTGCACTACAAAAAGCCAAGACAAAGTTGAAAAGTTTCAACAAACTCAGTCTAAATTAAGAGGCAAGTAAATCAACAGTGTACTTGTGATTGTAAAACTATTTTGCTTGAGGGAAAATTCTGCCTGGCTGATGAACAACTGAAAAGCTTCAAAAGATTAATTAAATAATCCTATGGAAAACCCAGTTGTTCTTTAACTGTTCCATAATGAATAATCCTGTACTTAGTGTGTGCTTTTGGAATTAATTTGGCAACTGTGACTTTAGTTGAAATATCACTGCTTGCATCAGAACTGCCTAATTTTATTTTTGGAAGGATTTATAAAGAACTCAATTTATTCACTGCTTAACCTCTGATGCTCTTACTTATTTCACTGTTAAGACAGAAGCTTTTTCAAGAAAATCTGAAGAAATAAAGATATAGCTATAGATGAGAAGTTTGGTGGTTTTATTTATTTTTGTTTGTTTGTTTGATCATTTTATGGTTTCCCGCCCAGCCAACAGTTCTGAGACCACCCAGGGTCAGAGAAGAAGCTGTGATCTTCATTAAAGATGCACTGATAGATATGCAAGGAATCCCTATTAATCATGGATAAAACCATGAGAACAACTGCAGAGCTTGCAGCAAAAGAAAACAATTACATTTCATGGCCAGTTGGGCCCCTTCCAGACTTTCAGACAGTTTAAGGGGAACTGTTGCATTTGCAATGCCCTCTATAACCAGTGCCTCGAGCATACCTTTGAATTACTGTGATCCACAAGTCAACAGTTACACCTACACAAAAAACAGAGATGCTACAGCTGTATCCCAAAGCTTGGCTATACTGCTTTAGGTCTAGTTAACCACAATTCAACTGCAAAAACAAAGCAACAAAAGCTCCCAGCCTCAAGATGAGGATTTGGGCCTGGACTTGGACTTAAGTACAGTTCACCAGTACCCCTTCACTGTTGCTGTCACATGCTAAGGAAAGGGTTTGCCTACATTTGGCTTTGCCGTATAGGTGTAAGTAGTCCAATAGCAGCAACTGACCATATAAAATACAACGCCCTTAAGACATTTTTTCATTTACATGTGTTTTGCTCTTAAAAAAAGAAATTAAAAGTAGGTTCCCATTAATATTTTCTTCCTCCATGAGGCATTAACCAACAGCTACAGAAATAAATCACAAGTCATTGATAACTTAGTCCATAACACATTCGTGTCCCACATATGAAAGAATCTTACTTTATGGAAATTAGAATAGAATACAGTAAATATACTGCAAGTTCACCAACTCTGAATACTAAGAAAGAAATGTCGACGCTGTACTTTTTTGTTTTTTAAACAAATATTACAAAATTGAATTTTATTGAGTTTCACACAAGATGCACTTATAAAATTGATACAGAATGTCATTCAACGGAAAAAAAAAAAATGAAAGCAATTCCAAGCTTTCTTTAGCAACTGCTAAATAATTCAAAAATAAGATACACCAAATTGACAGATAATCTGACTTTCAATGTGTGAACATCTCCAATTAGTATAAAATACATCGAAGATTAAAGAATCTCAGATTTTTCCCCAGCACAAGTCATCATCTTTTTACTCTCATCCCTGAACAGTCATCACCAATTTTGGCTGTTACACCAGCTACTCTTGAAGGGAGAGGAGAGGTTGAAAGACTTCAGCAAGAAGTTCCCACCAGAGCAGACCATGTTAAACTGTATGACAAAGCTATCCCATTACCAGTTCTGCTCAAACAGACTATAACTCTGTCCAGGTGTCTCCATTTGCTGTACTACTGTAGTCCTGCAAGTTTCAGGGATTATCATATACATTAAACTTTCACATGCTTGTAAAGCAAATAAACCTTGGCTTTGCCACTCTGATAAGTTATGAAACTAGCAAAGAGCAAATTTCGCCTTCATTTGTTCAGCACTGAAATATTTTCCCCTTAGAAAATGAAAATGATGCTTACTTAAGTATCTGAAAGGCCTTTGAAGTTAATGCTGTCACTTAACAACTATGTACGAAGAATTTATCATTAACTAAAGGGTCTCTTCTGGGAAAGTCACCAGCCTAAGTTTTAAGGTCAAATTTATTCCATTCTTGGGCTGAGGATTCCAAACCATCTTTCATCAACTCTCCCACAACTGAATCTCACATGAGAAATGACGACGCATTATAATGCTTAAATAAAAGCTCTTTATAGATTTAGTCCATCTACTTAAGTTTGGCTAAAGCCAATACATTAAAATGGATAATTCTGATTTGATTGTCAATATGATCTTTTATAGACATGTTCTCAGGCAAGTTAATACACAGATATCATTCTCATCAGAGTTAAGCCCAAAATGCAGCGTAGTATTATTTTCTGCTGCATTAATGCCACCCATACAGTTGCAACACAACATTTACTTGCTGCAATTAAAACTGCCTTTCCTCAACATATAGAAATGCCCCTTTCTTATTTTTCCTACAGCAACAAAAAATCCTCAGCTTTTAAAAATAATTTTATAAATAGTCTGCCTTGCAGTACACACAACACAAGAAATAAGTATGCTTCCTATTTGCCTGTTTAAGCAGAACCTTCATTACTGTGACCTTTCCTTGGTGTTTCATACTTAGATAAAATAGTATGCAGTAAGTCTTTCATTTAAAGGCAAAATTTTATTCTGATTACAAGATTTTCAAGATACATCTTGAAAAGATTTTTGATGACAAGAATAACTAGCTTGACTTACTGTTTCATGTACCAATGCTTTATGCATTTGTTGATATAAGCACAAGTTTTGAATTCTGCTTGCAGATGTTTAATAAAACAGGTAACTGGAAAGGCAAGCGTTCGGTCAAGTTGTCAAATGTTTCCAGGAATACCCTTACACTGGAGGAATCTTCATGAAAAGTAGTATGTTCTGGAAGCATGGTTTCACAATGCAGAACAGGATTATGTTTGGGTTTTTTTCTCCAGTCTATTTTCCAGAAAAGCGATACTGCAGCTCTGCCACCAGGCTAGAGACTTGTGATCCATCACATTTTCCAAGAGGCATGTTAAACATCACCTACTTGACCTGACCAGATACCAAGCCAAGTTACTTGCAGAAAGAAATTAATATTTTTTGCCATTAATAATTTAAGTTTTTAAATAAATACTTATATGCCTTTTTGGCAACTGTCCATTCTGGTAGCATCTGCTGTCCCAACAGCTCAGTATCCTTAGCACATTGATTAAAAAAAAAAAAAAATTAGTCAATTCTGTTTCCACAAATAGTAAACCTGTCTATCTCCAACAAGTCTTTCTTTGAAGACCTGTGTTTTAATTCTGAACTGTCTTGGCTTATATCTTTTTCTTCTCCATCAGGAGTTGTCAGAAATTGATCAGAATTGCTTGTTACAAGTAAAGATGGTGTATTCTCCTTCTGATGCACAGGCTGACTGGTAACTGATGTAGATCCATTTTCATCTGTGGAACTTCCTGTTGAAACAGAAGACAATTATAAAGATAACAGTGAATTTAACACAGACATACTGATGCACCTGTAACATGAGGATTCATCCCAAGCTGTCTTGAAAAACCGTGCTGTATCAAATCAGCAGTAGCAACAAAGGGATGCTTTGTGGAAGCCTCTACCACTTCTTAGTTTTATCATAGAGGGTTCCTTTTCTAACTGGTCAATGGATAGAAAATTAATTCTACAGAAGTTCAGATAAGGAACTGGAGCATAAACAGCAGACATTAGGACAAACTACTTTCTTCTGGCTCAGTCTCATTTTTGCTGGTTTAGGCAGAAATATTTTTGACAGTCATTGTGTGAATTACACAAATATTTTCTACCAAAATGAATAAAAGGAGTTATCTGTGCCTAATCCTCTACATACACACATACTATAAACCTGGCTTCTCTAGGAATAGCTAATAAATGACTCGTGCACTGCTATGTATTTTGATAGCACTGGGTCCTAAAGCAGTTTTACTGAAGATGTCTATTGCTATTTCTGCCTTTTACTTCAGTGGAATTGAATGTGGTCTCCATTAACCTAAGATATTTGTAAGTAATATCCATGTATTGTTTCCGCATTTTGTTATAACATTAAAAAACAAAATGCACAAGGAAATAACAAGGAAAAAAGTTTTTCTTATTTACTATCTCTTTGTAAAGGCCAAGTTATTATTTCAAAAGGAATCTAAAAAAAAAACCAAAACAAAACAAAACCCCCCACCCCAAAAAAACGCCAAAAACCCAACCCACAACCAACCCAACCCACAACCAAACCAAACTAACAAAAAAAAAAAAACCCACAAACCAACAAAAAAAAAACCAAAAAAACAAAAAAAACCAAACCACAAACAAACAAACAAACAAAAACCCAAAAACAAACAAACCACAAAAAAACAAAACAAAACAACAACAAAAAAAAAACAAAAACAAAAACAAAAAAAAAACCCCAAAAACCCACAAAAAACAACAACCAACCCAAAAAACTACTGTGGAGAATACTGCAGACCAGGCCAGGGGAAATTTGTCAGAATGGCAGCACTGTCCAAAATACTACAGAAAACCTCCTTCTGTTCTCTTCACACTCTACCTTGAAGAGTACACACTTCTACTCCTTGAAGGTACATGGATTACTCTCTAGAGTCTTATGCAAGTTGGAGGTACTAAACTTGCACTGAGAAAGGAGACAAGCAATGCTGTTGTAGAACTTTATTAGAAAGGTGTTTTCTAGCCTAGCAGCTTCCAGAGGAAAGCCTATAAATTATTACCAGCAATTAGAACTTCCACCCTTCAAAAGCAAGTATAATATTTTATTCTTCAAAATTTTACAGTGTTTCTGTTGATGAGGTGGAAACTCTCAAGAAAATAAACTGACAAATGATAAACTGATAGAAAGTAGACTAGATGAATTCTCTCACCCTCATTCTAGTAAGAAATGAGTTAAGAGATTCTACTGAAAAAAACCTGCTAAGTGGGGCAAAAGGATTAACCAATATTGCAGAGCCCAGCAGTAATAATGCAGACACACAGAAGCTGGGGAAGGTAAAATCATTCTTTCACAGAACTGAGGTTTCTAGTAAATAAAGAGCTGTTAAAAGGTATTAAAAAAAAAAATCCCCAAAAACTGTTAGAAGCCAAGTTTTTTTCATCACTGATGTAAATTAAGCATATTCTAAATAAATTTAGCCAAAAGCTTTTTGATTATTACTTTTCAATCAAAATCTTTCCATCTGATGAAATAAGCATCTATCTCTGTTGACTGACCTGGTAAAAACTGTTGCTACAGCTAAAAATAGTCTCTGGGGTTTATTCTACTGGTCAATCCAAGTATGACTTATAAGTGTAGCACTAGAATATTTAATTAAAATATTATCTTTTTTGTAACGGTCTAGTGAAATGCAAAAGACATTCAGACCAATTCTTAATACATTCTCTCATTGTGAAACTAATGCAACCCTATGAAGCTAAGCTATTGAAAAATAAACATCTGCACCAAGTTTCTGCCTGATGTGATTTGACACAGGTGAGTACAGAAATATATGCCTGAAACACTGACAGATTCCTAACTCTGCTATTGCTGGCGAGACACTATGACGACTAATATGTACCTTACATTTCAACTGTTCAAGTCTTTGGCAAGCAACAGAGTGAACACAATAAAAGCCTCACTGTTAAATGCTCTAAGGCTCTCACTGAGCTCTTCAGACTAAGATATACAATCCAATTCAGTTAACAAGAACAATGAAGGTTTCTGTTTCCTTCCATAATGTGTCACAAGAACATAATAATGCTCCATTCCAATTATATACTGACCACTAATGTTGAGGACCAACACAAGAAAACCACACTGCACAGACCTGAATGAAAGAAGCTGAGACCAGCTGAAATTCCTATTTGGATTTCCTAAAGACTTTTCATTAATGTATTCAAGACAAGTAATTCTACCTATTGTGTACCATGTTTTACATTCATTTCCATAAGAAATTCATAGATTGCTTCCTTATCAAACTTCAGCACTGCCAGAGATGGTATGTAAATATTTACTTATTTGTGTAGTGACATGGGAAGATGCAGTTGGACTAGGATGATCCTCACAGGTCCTTACCATAGGACCTTTATCTGTGATTATGAGTTTCAAACAGAAGACTGCTACTGTTCTGATGTTTCTAGCACTTCTACATATCTGGGTGGGATCTTATCAGAGAGGTGAGTATTTATAACCAAAAGAAGATGTAGGAACTAAATGCAATAAATTCTATTACATTTGCAGACTTGTGCTCCTATCTGTGATATGGCACAACTGAGGTCCAGCAACAGGGTTACTGTGCAGCAAACAATAACAAATGTCAGAGATCTGGTTTAATATTAAATTCAGTCTGAAAGCAATTTTCACTACAGTTGATAACAAAAAAAGGCAGTTAGCATTACCTTGGGTAGATTTAAACATGCTTTGCTGTTTGCCAGCTGGCTTCCCTGGGGTGGCAGTCAGGACAGGATTGAATAATTTCTCCTCCATTTTTGCCTCCTTTACATATTGACACGATTTCCCCAGCAGTACAATACTATTAAGGACTTTTAGAGATATTAATCTGAAAAAAAAAAAAGTTTTTGTTTACATATTTGCATTAGTGTATTAAAATAACTATATATTATTCACACTACAGTTATTCATATTAAAATAACTGCATATGGTTTACTACTGTCCTGGAAGGATTAGCTAACAAATTAACTCCCTTCAATGGCATGATCAAAAGGTAATTTCCTTTTCCTAACAAACTGTTTCAAATTCAATGCTTAATTTTTTTTTCTTTTTCTTTCTCTCCCCCCCCCCCCCACCAAAAGTAATAAAAAAACCTAGAAACAAA
>JANHGN010012663.1:15772-29667 GCA_024605025.1 Megaceryle maxima
CCCCCCAGAAGACATTTAGAGAAAAGTATCAGCTTAAAAAAGACTACAAGGACAGTTAAGCAGCCATTTAATACATCAAATATTTAAACACAGAACTAAAAAAGACCCTCAACAGAGCAAGTCCAAATTAAATGTACTCCTGCTAAAACTGTAGCCTTCAGTGTGCCGAGCCAAGGGTCACTACTGGACTATGAACCACAAGAAAGCAAGTATCTAGCTCTCATAAATCACAGGCTAGTCATAAAAAGTCCTCTTTCACATCACAAAAAATAGTCCATAAAACTCAATGAATTACAAGAGGCAACACTGCATTACCATTATAGCACAGTCCAGTTGATGGCAGATTCATTTTCTATTACCATTAACTTGCAGCACAAACTTCAGCAAATCATAGAAGTCCCCTTTTATTCCTGTTTCCTCATTTGAAGAGCAGGAAGGGCTCATCTCCCATCAAGTGCTTTTAGATTTACAACTCAAATGAGTCTTTTAAAATCTAAGTTCCATTACTAGTATTGCACAACATGCAGATCAATGTCCACTCCAGAGGTGAAAGCAGAGGTGAGGCAGGTGAAGGCTCACTACACAACAAGGAAATAGTGATCTATTCTCTGTAGGATGAATACAAATATTCTCTACACAAATCAACCTATGTAAAAAAAAAATGACTCAAATGCAGACTCTAAATTCATTCTCCACTCTCAAAAAATATGTTTATTATGTACATCACTAACAGACTAAAAAGACTTGGAATGAACATTCACAGATGTATAGAATACGTCTAACTGCTTAATCTTAGTGTGACCCAAGCACACTTCAGCAGCAGCTTCACTATCTCTCACTAGATAGTCACCAGAACTTGTCAAACAGAAAAACAAAGTACACTACACTTTTAAGGGAATTTTATGCAATATATTTACTTGTAGAAGAAATTTAGAGAAATTGAAGAATGAGCAAGGCAGATCACTTTCAGTACTCAGAAGAAACTGACATTTTAGTATCCAAGCAACCACAGAGATATCATTTTATACTAGTTGAAGCCATGATTCTCTACATTTTTATTAGGTTATCAGAAAAGATTTTGGTTCCGAGATGCAAGAAGCTCTCTTCCATTTTTAATAAGTTTTAGAGGTGTTTTTTCCTACACTTTATGTAACATGTTTTTGTTCTGAGACAGCAGGTATTTACAGCATGATTTGACTCTGATTTGATGAGATCAGAAGTTGAAAAGGCCATAAATCAACATTTTACTCTATCAGTTCAAGCATCTCATGGAAAATTACTCAAGAGTTTCTATTGATTCTCCTTTATTCTTTCCTGCCAGTCCATTCCAGGGTCAAATTTCTAACAGTCTAAGTTTGTAGATGTTCAAAATCCTAGAAAAAGAAAACTCAGGTTTTGTATGCTGGGCAAAACTCTTGAATGATACACCTTAAAGTATTACAGTAGTAACATATCAATACAAAACAAATGTCCTCTATCTTTTTGACAGCGTCTGAGCCTCGTTTTTTTGCTCAGTTAACTGTTCCACATTTTATCATACTGTTTCTCACAGATCTCTGCTATACTAATCTGATGAAAAGGTGAGGTTTAAGTTTAGAACACAAATTACTTGAAAGATGCAAGAGGTGAGTTAGCTCCAAATCTGAGATCGTAACAGAACTAAAAATCTGTTCTTGCTTTTCAGTACAGACAAATTAAACCAAATTATATTTACTCTTGTGACCTACACCTTCAAAGAGCAGTATTTGATCCTTCATGTTTATCACTTGACTTCTTCCTGCCCTCCATTCTCCAAGACACAGAGACAGGAAAAAGTCCAGGCCTGGCCTGCAGCAGTGGAATGGCAGATGTAGGAAAATATTACATAGATTGGGAAAAAGGAAAAAAAAAAAAAGCAGAATGAAGGTGATGAGCTTGGCATACCACAGCTTGAATGCGATGATTGGGTCTAGTGCTTTCAGTTATATAGAGCTGCAATATCTCAAAGTCCTAGTTATCTGACTCTAAAGAGATGTGTCTCTACAATGATGTGGACCAGACATCAGACCAAGTTCAGATTAGAGATAAGGCTCTACCTATTGATTAAAAACATGTAGTAATCCCATTCTTTTCATACGGTATTATAAAGCAGCAGCCTCCTCTCTTTCAGTGTAACTGCTGAACCTACAAGTCTTATACTTCCCAAGTCTTGCTGCCTTCAGTTACAAATACAACCTCCTAGGGCACTGGAAGAGATATTCCCACATTACAGTAGGCAGATTTTCAGTTCTGCAGCAATCTGAATCTCTTAATTCTTTATGATCAATTTTAGGAGGACTCTGATATCAACTAATACAGACAGACAACAAACACTGATGAAGTACTGTGTGCAGCTTTCCTAGAAACTGGTCATCCCCATCTACAGTGAGTGCCTCCAGACAGGCAGACTCCATTGGATTTAAAGTACAACTAAGCACATCTCAGAAGTACTTATGGACAGATGAGAAGTTAAGAATAACACAAGCATAAACTGACTTGGCAGTAAAGTGATGCTTTGAAATTATCAGTTTTGGAAAACAAATTCCCATGTGACATTATATTCTTTAACCTTACTGACCCCATCCTTCCTAGAAAGGTGAGACCTGAATTTACTTTATTTTCATATAGCAGTCTCCTAAGACAAAGAAATCCTGCATTTAATTACCAGAAAGAAGAATTAATGATCTGCTCAGGGCACTTAAACCGCTTCTTTTTCTTTTTGTTGGCATATGGAATATTTCGTTCTTTACACATTAGGTTTCATTCCTTAGAATTCAATTTCCCCTTTTATGCAAAGGCATGGTGCCTCTCTGTCAAATTCTTTCAATCATTTTTCCATTAGTTATAGTTACCTTAATGAGGGCTATAATCACCCAATGCTGTTGTAATACCAAGGGATCAATACGGACTCTCAATTGCAGTTTACACTTACACCTAGAAGTATCATCAGAAGCTTTTTTCACATATCTTATCAAATAATGGTAAATAATTTTCAATTGTGTGCGTTTACTTACCCACAGTAGAAAAGCACAACACAAACATAAGCTAAGACTCCTTGTACTTTTATGGAACTTGTTACGACTCTGATGAGCTGTTTTAAGGATAAAAGTGAAAACAGTTTCAACATAGAGCACACACTTATTACAGACTTTTCTTATTTGGTGCATTCAAGCCAGAAGTAGAAGCATTTACACCAACAGAAATTTATTCTATTGTTCCCCTTGGTAGTGCTAGCTATTCAAGATTTTGGTTTGAGAAAGTACTATACCAGCACTTAGTTGCACCGTTGCCAAAACTACAGTCTGACAATGTTTCCTTCACCACTGACTTCCAAATAAAACAGGGTGGGGGAGAAACAACACCACCACCACCACACTCAAAAGTCCAGGGCTAGAAGCCAAGTTAACAATTTTTGAGGAAAATGTCAAGAGATGCTGATGCAGTAAAACAGAATCAGTGTTTTGCACTAGGCTAACATTTTGAATACAAATTACTTTGCGGACTAGACATAAGAATCCCAAAATTCAGTTACAAGTGATCCTGAAATCTGTTTTACTTCAGTATTTCACAGTTAGGGTTCCAAGTTTGTAAAGAGAGTCAGTTTCTTTTAAGCCTGTTAGTATCCACTATATTGTACCAGAACGCAACTGACTTGAAGAATGCATTTCAATTGCATTCTTACTGGATGTATTTTAGTCAGTTATAAAAGAAGTCATGATTATGATCACAGCTGTGTTGGTTTTTGGGGGTGTTTTCCTGTTTTGTTTGGTTTTTTTAATCCTGGGTAAAATCTAGGCAAAGCCTGTCAATAGTATCTTTTCCCATCTCTATGGGACAGCATTCCATTTACAAGTTAATTCTTATTGACATTCTTCCAGGAAAATTATGAATTACCATCTTTGCTGGCAAAGCAAAGACACATCCCCAGTATTATGGTAACTACTGTTGGTCTACATCTGCGTATGGGGAAAGTCAGAGCAGCTATTTACAGAAAACATTTTATAATAGTTAATTCAGAATAGACAGCATGTGGACACAATTCCAATAATGAAGTGATTCATTTTATAGCAGCATGTCCATGTAACAGGGTCAACTACTTCAAAATCATGTATTCTACAACAGCTCAGAAGCTCAGTGCCCCATGTAATAGAAAACTTAGTCATTAAGCATATACCATTACAGGGACAACACCAAGGACTCCTATGAAAAGCCTTAAAAAAAAAAACCAAAAAAAACTAGTACACACTACTGACCTTCTGGCAACCAGCTGCTTTGACATTCCAGATGAATGCACAGGATAATTGCCAAAAGAAATAGATGTTTAAAAAGCACAGATGTAGTTTAATTTTGCTGCTACAATTCAAGGGCTTATAAATTCTATATATATTATGTTTGATTTTCTATTCTTTTTCTTTTCTATTCTTCTAAGAGGCAATGGAGAGCAGCCCTGCAGAAAAGGAGTTGGGGGTGCTGGTGGACGAGAAGCTGGACATGAGCAGCCAGTGTGTGCTTGCAGCCCAGAAGGCCAATCGCATCCTGGGCTGCAGCAAAAGAAGTGTGGCCAGTAGATCGAGAGAGGTGATTCTACTCCTCTACTCTGCTCTGGTGAGACCTCACCTGGAACACTGTGTCCAGCTCTGGAGCCCTCAGCACAGGAAGGACATGGAGGGCCATGAAGATGGTCAGGGGGTTGGAACACCTCTCTTAGGAGGACAGACTGAGGGAGCTTCGATTTTTCAGCCTGGAGAAGAGAAGGCTCCAGGGAGACCCAACAGCCACTTCCCAGTACCTGAAGGGAGCTTACAAAAAGACTGGAGAGGGCCTGTTTACAAAGGCCTGTAGTGAAAGGACAAAGGGCAATGGTTTTAAATTAGAAAGGAGTAGATTTAGATTGGATACAAGGAGGAATTTCTTTACCCTGAGGGTGGCAGAACACTGGAACAAGTTGCCCAGGGAGGCGGTTGAGGCCCCATCCCTAGAGACATTCAAGGTGAGACTTGACAAGCAGCCTGCTCTAGTTGAGGATGTCCCTGCTCTCAGCAGGGGGCTTGGACTAGATGACCTCTAGAGGTTGCTTCCAACCCAGACATTTCTGATTCTATTACAGGCTGATAAACAGTAACACATTCATAAAGTTATAGCTACTGCATGATGTAGGTTACACTGAATGCTACCTTAATCTTGCAACATCATTTCAATTATTTAAGGTGATAATTTCATCCTCAAAACATCACAATGAGCCAGCTATCTCACAGGCATTTCTTCTCAAAGAGAAATCTGACCGAAAACTGATAGCAAAGATACAACTTACTAAAACAGCCAGTGGAAGAGGAATGAAGCCCATTCTTCTGGAAACAGAATCACTATAATCTGTGTATGCCTAGGGAGGGGAAGAAAAAAAAAAAGAGAGAGAGACTGAGAATAATGAACTATTTATGCAATTCAATTATCTTTTTTTAGCTTGGCACATCCTCTAGATAAGAATCAATGTCTCCTAAGAAACACTGCACTGGCATAATGTGTACCTATTCACATTTTGAAATTCAAAAGGAGATAGCTATACTCTCAGACAAAAATGTAATACTACCATGACCAGTAAGATTAGCTTCAGTGCTCTAAATCAAGAGCATTTCAAGTATAATACAAATATCTAAATCAAGAGCAATTAGGACACTGAATCCAAACGTGCTATGATGTTTTATCTGTACATTATTACTAGCTTAGAGAGCTTTTTGTATTAATTTTACTTTGGTCCCCAAATACTGTACAGAAAAACATAATAGGGATAAAAGAACAACTATCTACCACACTAGTAATTTTAAATCATTCTACAAATATCTATAATTAGCCTCAGTATAAATGTGTTAAAATTATTTTGAAAATGTTTACATTTGAACTCTCAAAACAACTACTTTGCATGACAGCTTTCATATGGTATTGAATGTCATGCCAAAGTTAGTGCCTATACGATGTTACCTCATTTTCCATAGACGATCCTTAGGAAAAGCAAGGAGTTTTCAGAACTAATAAACCAGTGTTTTTAATTAACAAATTATTAATAACTATTTGCAATTGAAGGTGTCTAACTTCTTTATGAGGTATAGCTACTGCATTCCTAAGAGCCCAAGAACATGTACCCAAGAAATGTACCCAAGAGAATTCCATACATCATTATTACAAAGTTAATTGAATAGTTAGAGCACTCATTAATAGTTAGAGACTAGGAAAGGTGTGCTGTAAATAGTCTTCTGAAAAACAGTACTAATGGAAAACAGAAGCTGCCTGTGTGTTCTGTAAGTAGCCATGCCACAACAGTAACATACATGGTATGAACATCCCTATATGTCTGTGCATGCTGTCTATGAAGTAGTCATATAAATTCCTAATTAATATTGTATTTTGATCGAACACAATTAAAATAAAGGGAAAATAAGAGTAATTTTAAATTATCTTGAGATCATCTTAAAATTAACTCCCCATATATCTCAAAAATGTTGAGACTAATAACCATTCCCTGACTTTAAGTGTATTTGGAAGAGACTTCTCAACAACACAATAAAGCCTGAATTGTCCTGAACAACTGGATAAGAATAAGAATATAAATCAGAAGGAAATATTTCTTTTCTCTCTTATTAAAAAAAAAAAAAGGTAAAATAGAATTTCAGTGCTATAGGAGTGTATATTTCTTTAAGTATTTTTTCCAATATCTTCCCTCATAATAACTATGTTAGTTAATACAAGAAAATGTCTTGATTTTCATGCTTACATTTTTCTGTCGACTGCTAACAAGGTCAAATGCAAGACTGGCTCTGTATTCACTGTAGACCTGGAAGAAATCCAGCACATTGAGTGTGTGATTAATTTGCTATCACACTTTAGAGAAGCAACAGAGTTCTTAATAAAATATTTCTGTAAAAATATTATAAACACTTATGGAAGTGGAGTCAAAGAAGTTTCTCTGAGGTTACCAAGCAAGCAATCCCATTAAAAAAGCACCTTTTATTAGAAGATGAATGAAGCTTTTCTTTCTTTAAAACAGTTCTGCATATCCAGACAGGAAAACATCTGTTTTAAGGGTAAGGGGCCAGGCAATTTGCACTGCAGGTGTTCAAAACTTCTGAAAAAGTCTGACTAAGCAACCATAAAATCTTTATACCTCTATGCAAAAAACACAACGTTTGTTAAATAGCCTTGCAGAATTGTCACTCATTATTCCCATCCTCCAGCTGTTTCAGTACACTGAAGCTTGTTACATTTTGGGCTATCATGACTTCATTATTGCTCCTTTCCACTCTCTATATGAAAGTAGGGCATGCATAAATGCCGCTGGCATAAGGGAGCTTATTAAGTACATCTATTAAACTTGGTTTCTACACCACACAATGTAGTTAGGTTAGAGATGCTGAAAAAAAATAGCACTTCCAAGTTTTAATCTCATTTCCTGAAAAGCTCTTGTAATGGGGGGGAAAAAAGCTAACTCATCTCCTCACAAATTCATCAACTATATTTGGATTAATAAAACACGCAAGACAAATGGTCAATGTATCATGCTGCAACACATAAAAAGTAACCTCATCTACTACTTTAAAAGAAGGACTGAATATACATGGCCTAAGAAATTTCAGGAGTGGGAAACTAACATAACCTACTTCATAGTAGTGCTCCAGGGACAGTGGAAAAATAGATCTCTCATTTCAGATTCCACCTTTAACCTACATGCATGAACAGAGCTTCAGGGCCTTACAAGATCTATTTTTCCTAAAGCCTGAATTTTAACCTACAACCTGTTCTGACAAGAAAAGGTACAAGCTCTGTCTAGACTGTAGGAAAAGTAACCTTCTGTCAATTTAGCTAGTGACCAAGTCATAAATTATCAGCCAGTTATGTGAATTGTAGTTATTATGTGAACTGTTATATAAAACTTTGAGTAATTCGAATATTTGAATTTAAATAGATCTGGAACTACTAAGTTAGAAGCACAGGTGTTTGTTCCACATTATAAAGATCCTCAGAAGCATACTGTATCAGGAAATTGACATGCTTTTCCATATGATATCCTATGTATAAAAACAATTTTTACATTTTCTGCAGTGGAATAAATTTTAATATTTAAAAAATATATTAGGAAAATAAACCACGACTTAAAATAGCATTCAGCATTCCAAACACTATACTTACATCTGCTGTGATGTCATTGAATTTTGTTATAAAGGCATGTTTCACAATATCCACTGCAATTTCTGAAGCAACCACCATGCAAACATCTGGGAATAACACCCAAAGATGATCTGAAGGTTGGGAAGAAACAATTTAAGCCATTTAATTTGATGCCAGTATACAATCCAAAAATTCTAACAGTTTTACTCAACAGTGAAAAATCCTCAAGTCTGAAGAGTCTGTGACTTTATGTCACCACTCAGCATATAGTGTGCAAGTTCTTACTTATTCCATCGCTGTTCTAGAAACTTACCATCAGTATTATACAATCACACCACCATTAGGATCAGGTTCTAAAAACCTTTACTTCATAAAGCTTTTTCTCTACTAAGAAGGCAACCTTTGCATGTACTAGATAGCAGATGTTCTATGAGCAATGTGCTAGTTTAGATGCTTAAGGTAAAATTTAAGTAGACTGGTAGCATTCAAGCAAAATACACAGATCAGGGCTCAAAATTCTTAAAACTAAGTTTTAACAAAAGAAAATCCAAATTTTACTCAGATTTCTTTAATAAGGTATTAAAATCCTAAGTATAATCAATATTAAGTTATGAATAGAAATTCTTATGTAATCTTCTATCAAATGTCAATCTCACTAGTCTCACAAAATAGAATTCTCTAGGGGATCCTTCATGCTCAATGTAGTCCAAGGAAAGGGAATGGCTAGGAAGAAGTCTTTCAAGACACTACTTGAAACATAACTATGCATATTTGTAGCATAACAGCACATACTTATAGCAGAAAGGATAGCATCACTCTTACAAGCCAGAAACAGGAAAGTGAGAATCTGAGGTATTTGGCAAATTAAATGTTCTAGTTACCCCTGTCTTTCAGACTGATGGAAGAAGCAAGAGCTAAAGTTGTTAATAGTACAGGAATTTGTCATTTTGTATGACATTTTTCTACTAGTTTACTCACCTGGATTCCATGAGAACTGTTCCATGTTTCTTAGACATACAATTAGTAGCAGCACATAATTGGTGAACCTCTCCTTTATATCTAGTTAAAAAAACATAAGCTGTCAACTCCAAAGAAACATTTATTTGCATACATTGTACTCATTCTGAGCTACTATAATTTATTAAGTCAGGATTAGACAATCTTTTCCACAAATTATTTGATTAGATTTGAAAGGAGGGGATTCTGGAAACATTACAGATGGGATCTCTGCAAGTATGCGGTGGCCTGACTGCAAGTCAGTCTGATGCTGCATCAACTCAGGTTAAGGACTTAAGTTGTGACCTGCCATCACCTTTTCTAATGTGTTAATAGTCATTTCTCTTGGTAAAGTTTGTGCATTTCTTGTGAGATTCAAAAAGAACTGGCACCTCCTGGTGCAAAAATTGAGACAATACACCTGTGTGTCATTTCAAGTTATTAGCAAGGGAAATTTAATTTTCTACAGATCAGAGATACCCAAAAAGCTATACACTAGGTTCAGTAGTAGGGCTGCCACCTTAAAAAGGAACAGCAGGATAAATCAGCTTAGTTACCAAAAATATAAGAAATAACATAAAAGCAGTCCAGCTTGAGAGGGAGTCCTATGACTTGTCCTCCCAGACTAGAGAGGGTCTTTTTTCCTAGTCTGGTTCCCTATCTCCATAAATGACCCATGGAGTTTGCTTCAGGAAGCATCACGTTAAAAATCCTGCCTGAAATGGTATTACTGAAAAACGGGGTAAAACCTGAACTGTTATGTTATCACAGATTAACAAATCCAAAGTCTTTTTAGAAGACAGAACTGTTAGGAAAATCTGTGAAGATACTGTCATCACTTCTTACACCCATTAATTACCGTGACAGTAATTTCCAAATCCAAAGGGTTTATTTCCTTAAGTACCCTGGATATTCTGTGGGGTTCTATTTACTGGTTTTGGAACACAAGAAATAGAAATACTCAGACAAACAAGGATCAAACTGGCTAAAGTAATAATGCTTGACTTTTTGTCAGCAGCCTCCATCATTTGTAACTGAGTACAGACCAATGACAATGCTGATATCATGCTGTATTCTTTCATCACAATATCCCTCGCTTTAATAAAAGAGAGGTTTCAAAATACTGGCAAGCTTGAAGAAAGAGAGCAAAAAGAAAAGAACAACTTCAGGAGAGGGGAATGAAAACCACACAGAATTCAAGAAGAATGAGACTGCATGTGCACAGGCAAAAAGGCACATTTTGGGGCACATAAATTCATCTGTCAGTATGGGTTGGGGTAGGGCCAGAGGAAGCACAAATTTCCAGAACAGAACAAGTGGCATATGCATGGGAGAAGAAATGAGTGAATCTTTCAGTAAAATAAATGTAAATATCAGAAAAAAACAAGACATAAGTGAAGTTCTAACCCTTTTGTTTTCTTTTTGTTTTCTGCCAATAACACTCCAGCAAGTCAATTATATTCTCCTATGTTTCTGAGTTCACCAAATACTGCCCAAATTACCAGAACACATTACTTGCTGATAAATCCAGTTATGTAACTATAACTTGGTGCTGTCACAATGGATTAATATGCATTCTAGCCATTCCTTGATCTATATTCTCTACCACATCCACTGAAAACTTGAAAATAATCGACTGTTCAGACTTTTGCCCAAAATCTGAAAAAGGTTTAATCTTACATTTCCCACATTGCCTACTTCCACGCTGCCATGACACATCATTACAGCAATGTGTAAGACAACATAGAGATCCCATCTTCAGTGCTTCAGATCTCAAGTGAGAAATTCTCAAGGGGGAACTGAGGACCTTAATTCAGGCATAAACATTAAAGCACGTCTCAAGCCAATCCTTCAGACATTTATTGCCTGCTTAGCTTAAGTTAGTTCACCAGATGACAGAATTAAATTCTAAGGGACATCTTTGACCTTATACTGTAATAATAAACATTTCCCCCCCCCCCCCCAAATTTCTGAGATTGGTTGACAGGCTGACACCTATTTTTCCCCCCCTCTACTTATTCTTCCTACTCTCACTGGCCTCCCTTCTAATCTGTCATCTCTGTTGCTACAGCTGTTTAAGGCTGCTTGAAGCAAGAGAAATCAGTGTGGCTGCTCCTCTCCATCCTCGTCTCTCATCAAGTGACTGTCAGAGATGCAAGCAAGAGAGAAAGGGCATTTTACAGCTGCTTCAACAGTAAACCCAAATGATTATATCATCACTTCTTAGATGATGTGGTAAACTACAGAACAAGTGTGCCAAAATCCGTAGAGTCAAACTTATGGACATCATGCTCTTGAAGAACAAGGGGAAAGTAAATTACAGTATTTGTGAATCTGGAGAAACAGAAGCTACCCATGACAGTTATAGAGAGCACAGGTACAGGCAAAAGGAAATGTCTCTATTCTGCTTTATCACGACAAAGGTTAAAGTAGAAAGAAAAAGGTATCTCTGTTTTTCATTCTCCACCATAACAATCCCTAATAACATTGATATAAGCCATTGCAACTTGGTTTCAAACATATCCCACAAAGTGTTGCTGATAAGCATATCACAAACTGCTTTTCAGTTGGAATACAGTCTATCTTTAATAAGCCTTTCCATTATAAAGGTTAAATGACAGCCAAAAACCAAAGGCTGAGGATATTTATCTATGTAACTGTCTTCTGCTACCTCAACAAGCACATAATTAAGAATTTTACTCTCTGTTTATGCTCTTAAGTGTTGAAGAACTGACACAGACCACTAATTCAAGTATATTTATGCCCCTGACAGGTCTACCATCAGCACATATCATGCCTAGACTGCATTCTAACACCGTGCTTAAACTGTACTCTTAACAGGGCTGTCCCTGAAGCCTGACCACACAATGCTCTATACTCCCCAAATACACACTTTTCAGACTATTTTGAAAGATGACACTGAATTTGCTTGTGCTTCCTTGTATCCACTGGTGGTGCAAATGACTACATGATTAAAACTTTTCAGTTTCCTTTAATATATGCTTTTCAGTATATTGAAAAGCAGAAGGAAGAATCAGACATTCCAAGACTTAGTACACTAGCATTTAGTGGTCATGCATCAAAATGTAACCATGATACACCCTCTTCCATGAATGTAAGTCCTCCGTGCCATACAGAGTTGTCATCTGAATAAAAGCGGTAAAACATTTATTTCATAGCCAGTAATGCACATACTGCCATAAATCCAATGGGGTGAAAAAAGCAAGATGTACTTTTTTTTTCTATTGATTCTGTGAAGTAAAGCCCAAAAAAGGGTTGCACATGGCCAGATGAGATTTTAAATTCTTTTGCCCCACTTCCATCAACCTTGCCATTCCAATTTGAAAGAAATTCTATTCCTACAAGTTCTGCCCTTCTATAAACCCTTCTGCAAAATGGAGACATTCAGTTTAAAGAAGCGATAGCAACAGAGACCCAAACTTTATTTGCCAATGCGTCAGAGGGTATCATCATTTTTAAAAACACATTAAAGACTACAGAAAGGAATGTGATTTGAAATACAGGATGTCCCTAGGAGAGCACTGCATCTATGGTCTAGTGTAATTAATTACTCAACACCCTGAACAACTGGTTACTGAGCTCGTTCAGGAAGGACCTGGTCTCTGAAGAACTAAGGTATTTTGCAGTGGTAACTAACAAGAAGGACAGTAAGATCCCAGGACAGATATCTAGAAGAGGCACTTCTTGCCTGGGTAGGAAATAGTCTTTAAAACACCTAGAGACTATTTCCTTCCAGATTCCCTGACAGATCATGCAGGAATCCTTAATCAGGAAGGGGGGGGGGGGGAAATCATGTTAACCCCACTGTTTATATGAGATATTTTGGTTTACATCTCAGCAAATCCCAAGTAGCTCTATTGACATGTACCTCTTCACAAGTGACCAGAGCACAAAGCAAAGACCTAACAGGGAATCATCAAGGAGGCACTGATCCATCTTAAATGTACTTCTGCCCCCAAATGCCTCTTCCTTAAAATGAACAACTTGATTAGAATAACAGCATTAAAAAAAAAATAAAGCCACATGAGAAAGCAGTTTGAGTCCAGAGACCAAAGGTAAAAATAAAGGCTGTTAAGTATTTTGATCAAAGCAAACGATGCTGATAAATCAGGAATAAAGCAGAAAGAAGAAAAAAAAAAAAAAGAAATTATAAAGGGAAAAAAAAGATCCTAAAGCTCCAGAATAAATATGGTAATTTTTTTAAATGAGAGATTTAATGGGCAAGGAATGATCTGGCCAAACAGCCAAGCGAAGCAAACAATGTAAAGCACTGCACCTAATGTATTACTTCATGCGAGGTACAAAAATCTAGTTTAGAACACAGCTTGAAATTAAAGTAAGACATTTAAAAGCATAAAGGAAAGCAGTATGCTGGGCTGTCAACAATGATGAAAGATCTTCACAGGTATCAAAGGGTGTCAGGGGTTGGAAGGGACCTTGGAGATCTTTGAGTCCAACCTCCCTGCCAGAGCAGGGTCATACAGTCTAGCACAGGTCACAAAGGAACATGTCCAGGTGGGTTTTGAATAACTCCAGAGAAGGAGACTCCACAACCTCTCTGGGGAGCCTGTTCCAATGCTCTCTGACCCTTACAGTAAAAAAGTTCCTCCTCACATTAAGGTGGAGCCTCTTGTGCTCCAGCTTATATCCATTCCCCCTTGTCCTGTCACAGGGCACGAGTGAGAAGAGGCTGTCCCTTTCCT
>JANHGN010012664.1:0-37356 GCA_024605025.1 Megaceryle maxima
AGTAGTTTTAACAACAAGCTTCTAAATGTGTTTAAAACCTCTGTGTTTACAACTGCAAGTCAAAGAGAGAGAACGAAGGTAATACAAAAGTTGATATGAAGTTGTTACTTGAGCAAAATTTTCTGTGGCAATTAAATGAAATGTGAAACCATGCAAGTTGGAATTCATAATTATTCCATAATCCAAAGCCAGGGCAAATTTTCAAATCTGCTATAGAGGACATGCTGACAAGCATTTGTGGCAGGCTGTGACTGCAAGCTGGAAAAGGCACTGAATGCTTCAAGTGTTGCTTTGGCTGCAGCAGCGATGGTGTTAGGTGTTGCTCTGGCTGCCTTTGAATACATGGCATCACTCAGCTCCTGTAGGGAGTGTAGAAACTGAAGAGAGATGCTTTGAAGTTGGCATGTGGATGCATTCTGCAGTGGGATGCTTGGTTGCAGTGGTGTGCCATGACCACTGATGCTGTACCTATTCTCTATCTGACCCTACTTGCTGACACTTGCTTGGGTCAGCGTCACTGTTGTGTGCTGGCTTCACAGGATCAACCATCATGTTTCTCATCCGTATGTTAATACTGGATTCCAGGAGGCAAAAAGAATTTGTGTCTTACAGTGCTGTCAGAGTCTGTAGGTGACCTGTTGTACCTCCCCTTTCTGTGGCTCTTACCTAAGCTGTGAAACTTGAATTTACATTTATCAATGAATAAAATAAATTTGGTTTTAAATTCATTACTTTTGGGCTCCCAGCAAAGAGTTAAATGGCAAATAACAAAGAGGGAAGACTTTTAATAGAAAGATGCCTGCAGTTGTGAACAGATGTCCTTTGTGCAGAAGCATGGTGCTTTAATTGAGCACTAACTGCTGTCAGAAGTCTCTCCTCATTGAAAGAATGTTGTTCACTGCTTTTATTTTTAAGGCTTTGCTCTAAATCGGTATTCAGATGACACCTATGTCCTTATTAAATTGGCATGCCAGTTTTCAAGTGGGCATGAAGCCATCCTAACAGATGGATATGACTACGGGCGTGCCAGGGAATCAAGAATAGTGTTTCCTAAGGGAGCTAAAAGTGGTGTTAAATCTTTATTACCATTTTGGCTGCACATATGAGCAGTCAGGAATGAAGCCCGTCTGTGATTCTTGCTGAAGGAGACCCAAATGTCTTTTTTAATGACATTATTGCATTAATGACTTAGAGTTTGAATCTCACTTACCTGGTACCGAAGAAATCATTAGATATCATCTGAAGGAGAATAAGGTGAATAGAGGGGTTAAGAATTTACAGAACTATGTCTTTTGACAGACCTTGATGAAATAAATGCTCAAACTGTATGTTGATTTTGTGTGTTCAAATACAGTTTGGGGCAGCATACCAGGGTTTTTTTTCTGGATTAAAAAAACAAAACAAACAGCCACTTGGAAAAGTTGTTTTTTTCATGGGTTTAAGTATTTAATAAGGAATATGCCTCTAGGGACAGGAACTCCACCACTTTGCTGGGCAGCCTGGGCCAGGGCTTCATAACCCTTAAGGGTCTTCTCGTCCTATCACTTGTCAAGAGACCAACCTCCACCTTGCTAAAACTTCCTTTCAGGTAGTTGTAGAGAGTGAGGAGGTCTCCCCTGAGTGTCCTGTTCTCCAGTCTAAACAACCCAAGGTCCCTCAGCTGTTCCTCACCAAACTTGTGCTCTAGACCATTCACCTGCTTTGTTGCCCTTCCCTGGACATGCTCCAGCCCGTCAATGTCCTTCGTGGAGTGAGGGACCCAATACTGAACCCAGGATTAGAGGTGTAGCCTTACTAGCCCTGAATACAGAGGGACAAACCTTGCCCTAGTCCTGCTGGCCATGCTATTGCTGACACAAGCCAGGATGCTGGTGGCCTTCTTGGCCACCTAGGCACACAATGGCTCATATTCAGTCAGCTGTTGACCAGCACCCCGAGGTCCTTTTCTACTCCTCTGTTTCCAGCTACTCCTCCCCAAGATGGGAGCCTTGCAGGGGGTTGTGACCCAAGTACAGGACCTGGCACTTGGCCTCAGCCCATCGATCCAGCCTGGCCAGAGCCCTCTGTAAAGGCTTTATACCCTCAAGGAGATAAACACACCTGCCTAGTTTGGTGCTGCCTGCAAACTTACAGAGGGTGTATTCTCCAAGGAGTCCAGGTCATCAAGTACTGCAACAGAAAATTTTTTACTTTGAATCTTTCTTTTGTTGACTACTGCCTTCCATGATTTTCTTACTTTTTGTTCTTCTTTACCGTAGCTGATAAGCTGATGTTCAAATAAGCACTTGGCTCATTTTGCTTGTTTAACATGTGAACTGATTCCTTAATACTATAATCTGTTATTTATATACCTGTTCAATAAACTTTCCGTTGTCCCAAGACAATAGAGGGATTTCATATTTCATGTAGTATTCTTCTGAAAATTTTTTAACGGGGTTTTTAGAGATGGGAAGGCATGTCTACAGTTTTCTGTTAATACTAATCCAATTTCAGGCTCAGCCTGAGCCCAGGGCCTGTTTGCTACACATGTTGGGTCTTTTTCAGTGACTTCCTCTGTATACGTTCATCAGAACATCTTGGCATTGCACCCTCTCATAGGGATCTTATAAAACCTAACTCTTTTTTTTTTTTTTTTTTTAAACTATTGTCTTTTGTTTATGAATAATGTCCTAGAAGTACATTATTTGTTAACTGCACACAAAATGAACTAATTCTTCTGCCTTAACTAACAAGCCAATTTTATCTAACAGCCAGCCAGTCACAAAATACAAACATATAGCCTTAATCTAAACCAAATGCTTAACAAAAACACCCCAGTTTGCTTATAGAAATATATTGAACAATGTTCCCATTAATGCTGATTGCAGGTTTTTTGTTTTGTTTTGTTTTTTTTAAATATGAAATAGCATACCTAAGGCTAGTTAACCTTTGAATTTCCATACAGCTTGACACTTCAATATTGTTCACATCTGAAAATGCACTGTAAATAATGGATCACCTGCATATGTTAAGTCCTTTTAATAGGTTCTCTATGTATCTAATATGGATCAAATCTCAATTTATAATGCAAAGTACAACTGGGAGTAATGAAGCTTGCAGAGTAATTAGCTCTTAAAATGTGAGGAAATCAATTGTACCTTCTGCCTCGGCTGTCCTCTCGGTACAATAGGAAAATTGTCTATGCAAAAAGCTCTGCTTTTACTGTTTAACTAGTATGGAATGGCTTTATGCAGAAGAAGAATTATGTAAAATACTCATTTATTTTACCAAAATACATGTGCGTGTTTTTTAAATGAGTTATAGGCAAGAGTGGGCATTTGGCATTCTGGTAGGAAAAGTTTTCAATGGCTTCTGAAACCCTGACATGGAGGAGTTTGAAATTCAATGAAGTTTACTTCGACTTCTCTTTAAGGGTTCCAGTACAGCTTGTAACTCAATCTCCTCTACACTTTCCAGTTGTTGGTCAAATGGTCGTCACTGGCATGGGAAGTCAGAGGTAATTTAGTGATTAATACACATGTCATACATACTTTGAAGTCCTAGCCTTTTTTGTATAGGACTACAAATTTAAAATGTACTTAAAGTGAAACAGCGGGATTCTCCCTGATCAATGACTCTGTTCAGTCTCATGTCTTATTTTACTGTTGAAATGAAGCTCATTAAGAATAGATTTTTTTTTTTTTTATGATTTATTATCCAGTTACTTCCTGCAATTTGAAAAGCTACCCAAAGAGAATTTTTATATTTTCTGTCTGTCAGATGTTTCAAGGGAGATGTTACTGACTTTAAAATTGAGCTGGTTATTCTTTTGGAGGAGGGGAGACAATAAGTATGTTTGTCCTGGCAGATGTGCAACTGTATGTGCATATAACATTCCATCTTTGTGAATGGTGAAAAGTGGCTGAGATGTCATGTAAATTGATACGACTTTGAACTTTGTTGTGATCAGGCCTGTTAGCAGAGCAGCCCCTGCTGAGCTGCTTGGAAGTGGAACCGCTTTAAGGGCATTATTATTAAGGTAATAGTTGCCAGCTGAATTACTTACACACTGTTGGTTTGGAATCACTATTCTTATGATTTGTGATTGCAAATTAGTTAAAGGTTCAATGTGTTTATCTAAATATGTCCATCTTCTTGTATGAATTGCAGCTGTTTATGTGTCTATTGCAGAATGTTAGATTAATAGTTACGCATCGCTATTAAAGGTGGAGTTTATACACAACTGGTTTAGCGTAGGGATCTTGTAACACCAAATGTTGCTGTGTGTAGACAGGTGAAGCTGCAGACAGGAATATACAGCAATACTGTATGTGGGTGAGCTTTGTTGTCTGTCATTTGGGTTAGTTTATTGGATTCGCAATGGTGTAGGAAAGATGAAGAGTTTAGTCTGTGATGAATTATTCCTTCAGCACATCTTGCATGCGGTTAGAGAATCTGAAGAGGACAGGGATGAGGCAGAGGGGATATCAGAAAGGAGAAAATGAATCCTTGATGTGCTTGCTGCGTGTGTATTTTCATACAGGTTATATCTACAGATGTATCTACAGATGCTGCACAAGTGCTAGGAACTGAATTGACAAGAAAGAGGTTTCTCCCGCTTGTCTTTAGTCATGGTTTTGATGTTTCCTCAAACCTCTATGTTTGAGTCTATGGATGATAAAAAAAGGCAAGCCCTAAAAATGTCATTATGTACATACAGAGGTGTATATGTAGAGATGTATCTTTGTTCCTAACTTTCTGACAGTTTCCATTAATTTTCCAAAGATTCAAGATCTCTTGTTAATTCCTGCCTGTGGGCTGGCACTCGTTATCGGTAGTTGCCTACTATCTTTTGGTTCTGAGGATTTCTGAGCCACTGGTCATTTTCAATGCACCAAGCTACTGCTATGCTATCATTAATTAGCAGGCTTTTCAATTAAGGATTGTAGAATAGTTCAAGTTGAGAGGAACCTGGGAATGTGTCTAGTCCAACTTCCCACTCAAATGGGGTCACCTGTGAGGTAAGACCAGGTTCCTCGGGGCTTGCTTCAGCTAGATCTTGAAAACCTTCAATGCCAGACCTGTTTGTTCCACTTTATGTGGAAGAAGTTTTTCCCTTAAGTCCGGACTCAACTGCTTGTTTCAGTTGTGAGTCTATATTAAATTTATTTTTTGTAATCTGATGCAATTTAAAACTGTTAAATGCATGGCATCTTTCAGTAACACGCTGGAAATCCACTGCAGTCCCACTTCAATTTCTCTTTTGCAACTTCATAAGGAAGTTCCTTGCGTGTATGTCAATGGGGTGACATGCAGTTTCTATCTCAGCAGCATATGGACTGTATAGAGAAATTAAGTTCTTCAGCGGGAATGAAAGTCACAGCTGTTCTAGAGCAGTGGTGTTTATAGTAGTAGGTTTAGTGGGTGTTTACACCAATATACTTATGGTCTTTTTCAAAACCCTCATGAAATGGAACTTGGTTAGCAATAAATGTCATGTCCAAAGGGGGAAAAGAAAATATCTCTTTGGAGTTGTCAGAACCTTGACAACTGAATCCTGAACTGATGATACGATGAACTGTCCCCCCTGAATAACCCTAGGCTCTTGAAGGACAGTTTCCACAGACTGCAGTGAAAACAGAGTTGAAGTTTGTTTTCTAGATTTTTTTGAAAGTAGATATGTAATGATCTCATTTAGAACTTGTACTTGTTTGCTGAATATATAAACCCTTTATATAAAAAAAAATAGTACTATCACATTTCAACAAGTCTTAAAAGTATTGCGTATAACTTTTAACATTACTAATGATGTTTCTTTGGTTTAGGTTTTGGTCAAGAAGCTAATGGTACTGCATTTGTCTCATCATTTTTTATTAGAAGTGGTTCGTGTGAGCAAGTCAAGAAAAAAATTTCTAATTATTAAATTACAGAGAATCCCAGTGTGGTAGGGGTTGGAAGGGACCTGTGGAGATCATCTGGAGCACCCCCCTTGCTCCAGCAGGGTCACACAGAGCAGGGGGGGCCAGGATTACAGTGTCCAGGCAGGTTTGAAATCTCTCCAGAGAAAGAGACTCCACAACCAGTCTGGGCAGCCAGGGCCAGGCTTCCTCAAAAGAAGTTTTTTTCTTGGTACATCTCAGTCTCAGAGAATTATGATGTTTGATGTGTACACCTGGTGACTACAAATCTATCAGTATGGATGACTTATGGAGGGTAATTTTTCTCTGTCTCCATGGACACAAATCCACACTGAAGTGCTTCAGGAGTGTTAGTATGCCCTGCCAGTTTGCTCTGCTAAGTGCTTTGTAACTGCAGCTATTTGGTTGCTGTATCAGAGGGTTAGTCTGTGGCCTGCATTAAGTTCAGGAAGCTTGTCGTGCAGAATTGGTCACATAAATGAACAGTAAGGTTTGTGAAGTCTTTTTATGCTGCTCTTTGAACGTGTCTTGAGTCAATATGTGTCCTTTAACTGCTGTTATACTAGTAACAGTTTGTAATTTAGACATTGAGTAAGATTTCTCTTGTAGCTTGATAGAAGGGTTATAGCAAATCAGATAAATAGCTTTTTATCCATGCTGTGGCATTACCAAGAGTAGAGATACTTTCTGAGGAAAGAAATTATACTGCCTATTAGATGTGATTAAAAGCTTGTGGCTTTATCTGTCTTGGAGCTTGAAGTAAGAATAATCTGCCCAGAGAGCCTGTGTAATCTACATTGTTTTGTTTTCCTTTCTTCCTTACTTTCTTACTCTCCTGTCTTCCTGTACTAGCACCCTTATTTTGAGGACATTCTGAGCCCCAGAATGTTTTAAATCATGCTGGATACAGTTTTACCACCTCTCTCACTCAACTTGTTTAGCAACGAGTATGCTGTCTGTCTGGGTAAAGGTCTTCAAAAGCATTCTTAAAAGAACAACAAAAAAGCACCACATTTTTATTTTGTTTTCAGTAACAAAGAAATTTTCTAGTTTTGTTCTATGTTTTATTCAGAAGCTGATATGTGTGGCATTGATGTAAAATATATGCAATTAGGGGTGCAAGTATTTTTTCCAAGAGTTAATGCAGACAAGAATTTTAAGCTATAAGGTATCTGTTGAATGGAAGTAAGTATGGACTTCAGTGCACTGTCTGTGACAGTATGCTTCTGTAGTTCTGTACAAATTTTATTTGAAGGTGGACCCTCTGAAGGTACATTTAGTTCTCTTTTCTTCCCAGGTTGTTTTCATAAATATTACGAATCTTTGAAGTATGTGCTCAGCATTTTTCACGCTGTTGTGCTGCATTCTGTTCAATTTCATAGCACTGTACAAGTATGTTGCTGCTGAAATTGCTCCCTGGCATCAATTAAATGAGCAAAAAAATAAAATTGTCTCTTTCATTCCTACATAGACAGTGCCCTTTGTTGAAGTTATTTCAGATTTGTGCACCGTGTCCTCCCAACATTTTCTATAAGCACCTCTATCTTTAAAAGTCTTACGATTTATATTATGTTCCTTAGATTTAAATAAGGATTAATATATACACAGCTCTCACTCTGAGGCTTAATAGGCATTTCATTAGTCTTTCCCTTGTCTGCATTCTTTTATGTGTTCCCAGAAGGCTTGTTTCAAAGTGATGCACATGGAACAATTGCTGTTTGTGTCTTAATTTCAGTAAGAATTATTTTATATGTATAGTATTTTTCATACATTAAAATTCTGTCATTACTTAAACATAGCTTATTTCCAGGTGCATGGTGTGTCAAGTGGATAATTTGTTCCTAGGTGTTTGGGACAAGTAAAATGGCCTTCAGAATGTAACTGAAACACGTTATTTTCATCAAGAAGTTGTGTTTTTCATGTGAGAAATACTGCTGGCTTCAGAAATGCCACACGAGTATAAGAGTATCCCTGTTATATGATTAGAAAAATTAAGAATTCCATGTTGGAAGGGACTGTAGCTGTTAAAGCATATTGTGTTTCACTGTTTGGAGGAGGGTTTATTTGCAAGTAGTATTTGATTTATATTTGATCTTAAGATCATTTGCTTTCTTTCAGAATGCAGGGACATTCTGCTTCCTGTGATTACAAAAGAGCTGAAGGAATTACTGGACCAGAAGGATGATCAGCAGCTCCAGGTCCAAGAGAAGTACTACTGTGTTGAATTACTCAACAGCATCCTGGAGGTACTGAGCTGTGAAGACCCTGTAAGTATTGATGATGATGTAGATGGCCTAAGTTTGTAGTAAGCCTGAGCTGATTAGGTAGTAAATTATTCATGAATCTCATTTAAATTTTTAATACAAGTCAGTGGCAAATTGAACTTTTCTTCTATTTTTAATAACCTTAAGTTAAAGGGCAGTTGAGGTATTAAAGGTGAAGTACTGAAATCTCTGCTGTCTTCTTTATTTCTCAATCTTATATTCTCTGGTCAACAGCCATCCCTCGCCACAGTAATATTAAAAGCAGTGAGGCTGCCGCTTTGTCCTACCAGAGGTTTTGACTGGTAAAGTTCAATGGAATGCATACTGAAATGAATTAGGGCATTAGGGCACCAAGCTGAGTAGTGATGGTATCAGTGACATTAAGCTGAGTGCTGTGGTTGCCACTTAGGGACAGGGTGCCATTCAGAGGGACTTGAAGAATCTCATAAAGTGGGCCTGTGTGAACCTCATGAGGTTAAAGAAGGCCAAGTGCAAGGTTCTGCACCTGGATCAGGGCAAATGCCAGTATCAACACAGGCTGGAGGATGAAGGGATTGAGAGCAGCCGTGTGGAGAAGGACTTGGGGCTGCTGGTAGATGAAAATCTGGACAGAGGAGTTACCAATGTGCACTTGCAGCCTAGAAGCCCATTGCATCCTTGGCTGCATCAAGAGAAGTGTAGGCAGCAGGTGGAGGGAGGGGATTCTGCCTCGCTTCTCCATTCTGATGAAACCCCTCCTGCAGTGCTGGGTCCAGTCTGGTGTCATCACCACAGGAGAAACATAGACCTGTTGGAGCGGGGCCAGAGGAGCCCCAGCAATGCTGGGAGGGCTGGAACCCCTCTGCTGGGAGGCCAGGCTGAGAGGGTTAGGGTGTTCAGCCTGGGGAAGAGAAGGCTCCAGGGAGACCTTACTGTGGTCTTTCAGGACTTAAAGCGGGCTTATAAGAAAGATGAGGACAAACATTTTAGTAGGGCAAGAAGACAAGGCATAATGGTTTTAAAAGAAGAGAGGGGAGATTTAGACTAGATACAAGGCATCAGACAGTAGTTTGTCTTTAATAGTGCAGATTTCTCTTGAATGCAACACAGATGTTTATTTTTCAGCTGAAGTGAAAAAATCTTGTTTCAGTAATATACAATTTTGACTTGTAATGGGGAATACTTTATATTTCACACTTCTATAGGCAAATGGAAAAGCTTCATTATGTGGCCAGATTATGATAGTCCTGTTTAGGTGGTACCTCCTTCAGAATGGTTTTATTCAGTGTGATCTAGATATAGAGAATTGTTTTGGTAATTAACCAAATTATTTATTATGGGATTTCACTTTTGAACCTTAAGATTAATGCAGTTTTCTACTGAACAATTAAATTTCTTGTATCTCTTAGTATCTTTGTAAGAAAAGCAATGATTTGACCTTCTGGAGGAGACAACTTTAGGCTTTAGTGGCAGACTTGCTTTACATTATTCATTATATGTTAACTCTGTCTTGCAAACATGAACATCTTGTCCATATTTCTTCTATTTTTCCATCTCAGTAGAGAAATCTGGTTTGGGAATAGTATTTGTAAATGTAACAGATATTTTTGCATTAGATTTATTCTGTGAAAAAAAAAAAAGTAGAATAAAAACAAGACTGAAAAGAAACAGCAGTAGTTTCATGTGGTCAAAATCTGCATTGTGAGGTGATCTTTTGTTACATAATTTTTGAAGAATGTCTTCCTTGTCAAAGAAAAAGATCTCGTGAATGATCAGATCCTTGTGTTTAAACACAACTGTCAAGCTGCTGGGTTCTGCAGGGAGCAAGTACATTAAGAACAGTGGTTTATGATAAAGACTTCATTTTTTTTGAGTAGAGAGTCATTGTTAGGCAGCTGGGTGAGATGATTATGTTTGGTTTTAAATTGCCTTTACAGGAAACAACTTTTGGCCATAGATGACATTGTTTTGACTGAATCATGTCTAAAATTAGCTTCATAGCTTGAGACTGTACTTTCAGCACCTGTGAAATACAGTTAAATCTCAAAACTCCAAATAAGTTGTTGATGAAGGTCACAATGAAATCTGTGACTTTTTGTTTCTGTTTTAATTAATACCACTTCCCTCTTCCCCCTTTACAATTTGCAGGTATATAAGCTAACAGCCCTTCACAAAGAGAAACTTCTTTGCTGTGAGGGTGTCAGAGCCTGGCCCAGGCTGCCCAGAGAGGCTGTGGAGTCTCTGCCTCTGGAGAGATTCCAAACCCTCCTGGACACTGTAATCCTGGGCCCCCTGCTCTGGGTGACCCTGCTGGAGCAGGGGGATTGGAACACATGATGTCCAGGGGTCCCTGCTGAACCCCACTATGCTGGGATTCTGTGATAAGGTGACTTTGTCTCTATCTGACATATATCCTATAGTTTAGTATTTACTGTACCAGAACAAGGTTTTATTTATAGTGTTTACGTGATTAAACATGGTGGTAAACTCTTTCTCTTGGAATCTAAAATAAAAACATGTCTGAGACTATAAGTGGAAATAAGGTATATAGTCTTTCCTTGTTCTGTCCACAAAGTCAGTAATTGGGAATTTAGTTGGAGAACTTGCATGTTCTTTTAGGGCCTATTACCTTAAGTTCTTCTGCAGACAATTTTCAGTCAGAACAATGCATGATGATGAACTATATTATTAAAAAAAGTAACAAAATCTTTATCTTTTTATGTGTGCTCTTTTTTGTTTCTATGTCAGAGTGAGAACACAAAGTTATAGAACTGGGTGCATAAGAGAGTGAGTCTGCTGGATCATTTTCTTCATGGCAGCCCATATTGTGCTGTGTCCTAGATTTGTGACCAAGCCAGTGTTGGTAACACATAAATGCCAACTTTAGTTAGTGCTGAACAGTGCTTGCACAGTGGCCAGGCAGCCTCTGTTTCTCCCTCTGGTCCATGACAGGCCATAGGCTAGAGTTTGGCAAGAGTTTGGCAGGGGGCACAGCTAGGTCAGCTGAAATGAATTGACTGAAGAGGTATCTCCAAGTGGGTATCTCAAGTACAGGTGGTGTAATATTATAATTCTGAAGGAGCCATTCTGTTGGTCCACGTTTCTCTCTGTCTCAATAAGTGAGCCCTCTATCAGTATTGTGAAGTGCCTGGTTGACTCAGAGAACAGAATTACTCTAACGTTTGTCCTAACCCTTTGGAAGTTTAAATGGAACCTGAAAGCTAAATCAAACACTAACTGCTATTATGTTGCACAAATATTTTTGAAGAGGGTGAAGTTTTGTTGGGTTTGGATTTTCTATTAACTCATTTATGTGTGCCAATGTGTGCCATCCATCCCATCAATGAATCTGAAGGCATCTGAGTTCTGTGAGAACTTCCTACTGCTGAGTTCCATACTGTGTGTGAGCTCTGATTGTTTCATGCCTTGGTCCGTAGCAAATCCTTTTCAGCAGAGCAGTGTACATTTTTGATGACCATATTCCATGAAATGGAATAATGCAATTCATGTTTTCCAAGGGAGCATTTATATATGGTACAAGTTGTTAATTTAGCTTCTGTAGTCTTACGTTTAACCAAATGGACTGCAGCCAAACGGTAAGTTTCCAGATTCCCCTAAAAAAACCCTGTGTCATCCTTGTGAAGTGAAATATCATCTTAGCAAATGCATGTTACAGTGGGCTGCTGGTCTTCTGAAGCTAGACACTGTTAAAATACAACTGGAAATCTTGTACATAGGCAACCTGGGAAAACACTATTTTTGTTAAGCTAGTGATGTCAGTATTGAATGTTTGTTTCTTAGATTCTCAAGAAGAAAGGGAGTCCCAGTTTCACAAAGAAACCATTTTAATTCATTTGCTCGCATTTCTCTGAAAATTGAAAGGCTTAGCAGAAAATAATCCTTGCGTGCTTGAGGATGTGTTATATTTTTTTTATAGGAAAGGTGGGTTATGTGCTACTTCTGAATTCAGCATAGAATGACTCCTCAATAATGGAGTCATGGCTAAATGTGAAAACCATTATATAATGTTCTGCTGATAATAGTATAGCACATACTGAAATGTGGAAGGAAACGAAATTACATTTTAAGAGCCCTCATCTCTGAATGTTAAAAAAAAAGAGGGAAAAAAAAAAAAAAAAGAATACTAATGAGCCCTGTGCCCAAGTAAAATGTGTGAAGTGCTCCAAAGTTTACAATTTTTGGACAGCCATTTTATTTATTTATTTAATAATAGTGGTAATCAACATTATAAGAACAGCTATGATTAATGAATATACCTTGAACTGTAACAGAGGCCAAAGCATAGAATCTTTTTGGCAGAACTGCAGATAACAATTCCAGCTGAGATGCCAGGTTTTGTCTTCATTTGGCATGTAGCTGCACGGACAGACTTCTAACCAGAATGCTATTGAAGTGTTGCAATGCTTGCAGTTAGACATAGCATCTTCCCTGGGTGAAAAGCAAATACTCTCTGTGAACTGGATGCTGTGATAATTTTAGTTCTTTTAGTATCTGTTGTCAGAAGGTAACCACTGTTACAGCAGGTAGCTTTGTGTAGACTCTGTTTAGAGTGTTTCTTTGATTCTTGCATGCTAGAGTCCAAAGTTGTCCAGTAATCAGAGTAAAGTCAGTGGAATTAGTGAATATGAGGTTACGCCTCTCTGCTCAGTGTTTTGAAATAAATAACCAAATGTCCTTTTGCAGATAGCATGTTGGAAGTACTCAGCATTTGATGATTTGATATGAGTTGGTGAATATTTGCCATTGGGCTGCAAAGATCACTCCAAACTTGATGCTGACAGATGGTGGGTCTCTGGTGTAGTCTCAGTCAGCCGGATTGGCAGGACTTTGGCAGTGGGGCCAAACAGCAGACCATCTTCAGTTTGTGCCTTCACAGAGCTGCAAAGTAGAATGAAGACAACTTTCTCCTTTAATTGCCTACTTTGTGACTGCAGTCTCAGAATGGTACAGAGCTCCAGAGTACCCTGAAGGCCTTTGACAGATGTAGGGGACTGTGATACAATTTCCTCAGTGCTCTGTTTCCAGGGTGTTGCTAATAAGTTAAGAGGTTGCTCAGTTACTGGGAAACCACCAGTCACTTGAGTGACGGATGGGAAGTGACTAGTTGAAACAAAAAAAGAGTTATTGGCTAGGTAGGGCTAAAATTGGACTGTACCACTTGAAATGAGTGTTCCACTGAAGTTTCTGAAACTAAGGAACAGTGTGAGCAAGAAGAATTAGTGTTGTTCTTTCAGGGGGGTGGTTACATTATGCAACTTGAACCATTGAAATGGAAATAATTGGTGGCTTCTTTCTTTTGTAAGAGATACGGATTTAATACCAAAACTGTTGTGGTTTTTCTGTGTGTGTTTTTTTTGTTGTTGTTGTTTACAGGCATCAACTTATCACCATATTCAAGAAATAATGATACAGTTATTACGCACAGTGAACAGAACTGTTATTACAATGCGACGAGATGATACCTTAATTGTGAGTAATATTTTGATGTATTTTTAAGGCACTGAAAGTAATTTTGTAGTTATCTTGAAAAAATGCAACTGTGTGGTATTTGTGATGTCATTGTTTGTGGACTAGATTTAAAAGAAAAGGTCCAAAGTTTTATTCTTTTTTTTCTTTCAGCTATGCCACGGTAGGGTCTCTTGAAGTGTAGTTGAATACTGTGAGGTTTGTGCATTCTTTAAAAAAACCAAACATTAAATCTAAAGCTAATTGCTGCTTACAAAAAGAAGAATGTTGTACAAACCTGGAGAAAGAGCACAGTAACACGTTCAGTGTAGTGTTTCTACTAATCTAAACTGAAGTGTCTGAGGAGAACTAAAAAGTAAAAAAACCCAACTATTCCGAGTAGTGTATGTAAACAACTGGTGGATGCTCTTCCAGCTTTTCCACATGCTTTGCTTTCTGGTGGGCTAGAGTTGCTATGGAACAGCTGCTGTTCCTGGCTCTGTCTGTGGAGGTGGAAGATGATGCCATATGCACAAAGTATCTGGGGATAGAGCATTCGCCTGGGATTTCTGTGGAGCTTCTGTGTCTGAGAGTTGGATTCAAGGACAGATTTTCCATTTGTTCAGATTTAAGTACATATCCTATGAGTTCTCCTCTTGATTTAGACTATTTGTGAGAATGCAAGCCAGTTGTGTTCAATGAGAACCACGAAACTTGTCCTTCAGACTGTGTGCTTGAGATGAGATCTAAATTAATTAATTAGTCTTTAGAGATTTACTTAAATTTGCAAAAGTATGAGCAGCATTTGCTTGACTGGTTTGGTCACAAGAAGTACATTGTGCGTCTTTTAAAATGTACTTTGTTTCCTTGTTGATTTCTGTTGGAAAAGCAAAATAACAGTTTTAGATCATCGCCAATCGGAATGTGTGTGTCTCCTAATGATTAGTCTCCTAATAACTGTGTTGTTCAGAGGAGATATTTGCCAATGGTTGCTTCAAACTCCCTGCTGCTAGATGTGCTCATTTCAGAAACGATATAGTTAATGGTTTATCAGAACTCCAGGCTGTTATTCTGCTGTGTGTAACCCTCTGCCACATATGCGTGGTCCAAACAGCAAGAGGCTTGGACTGAGCACCCGGTGAACCTTGCAGTCCTCTGCAGTGTTTGGAAATATTTTCTGTACTTGGAAAGAAAGCATCATAGGAATGTTGTGGAATCTATTAGACAGTATTTCTGGATACTGTAAACAGTAAATGAAGAAGGAAAATGGAGCTGTAGTGTTCCTGCAAAAAAGAGCTTATCACATGGAAACATTAGGAAGTCATGAGGAAACAGGCTGGTTACAGTCAATTGAAATGGCTTGGAAAATCTGGGGTTGGTGGGTTGGTTTTTTTTTTGCCTTTTTTGTTTGTTTGTTTGTTTGTTTGTTTTGTTGTTTTTGTGTGTGTGTGTGTTTTTGTTTTGGTTTGGTTTTTTGGTGTTTTTTTGTTTGTTTGTTTTGATTTTTTTGTTTTTTTGTTTGTTTGTTTTGTTTTTTCTCTGTCATCTGCTGTAATTTGTTCATCTAAAAAGATCAATACAGTGTGAATTTTGAAATGTAGATGTCTGAATGCTAATAATGCTCATGAGCACCTCTGCCTATGGGGATATTGGGCATTTTAGAGGTTTTTCAAAGCAGAATTTCAATAAATTTCAGTTTTCTTGAGCTGAGGCAAGATCTCTACAGAGAGCATTCTCTTATATGTGACGTGAAGAAATGGTAATGAAAAAAATTTTGCATTCAGAAAGACCTGGCAAAATAAGCTCATTACATCCTCTATGCAGTACCTTTAGTTGACTCAGTTAATTTGGCGGTTTGCTTTAAAACTTCTTGAGGCCTGAGCTTGTTGGAAGCCTGAATGATTAATACTTAAAATTTGAAGCAAGTAGTTGGGAATTGTTGTCTTCTGCAGAATGCTTAAGTGAGCTCAACTGGCTCAACTACGGGGAGCTCTGGAAGTACTGGTGAGACATGGAGTAGCTGCAGTCAGACCAGGTAGCTGATGTTATATTATCTGAGTGACATTTCACAGTGGACTACATCTGTTGTTTCCTTGCAGGGGAACAGAGGTTACTCTTTACATTCTTAAATCTGTTGCTATGTTCCTGAATTTTGCAGACACTTTATCTCCTGCTGTGTAATTTCTGGAATTTGCAAGTGGGCTGAAAACCAGTGCTAGTATTATTATATATTAATAAAAACAGTGGCAACAATTTATAAGACCTGTAATTCCGTGCATGTTTGCATGTCTCACACCCAACACAGCATTATTTACTTGAGATTGTCTGTTTTGTGGCAAAGATGAGCAGGTTAATTTTCACATTCAGATGTCCTTTTCACAATCTTCTAGCTTGTTGGCAGTTAAAAGGATTCTGGGTTACAGTTGCCCTTATCTTTTCTTGCTGCTGCGCCAGTTAAATAGAAGGGAAGGTGTTTGTGCTCAGCTGCTAACAGCGTGCTGTGAGCTTTGTCATGTAATTACTGGAAACAGTCAGGCTAAAAAGGACATAATCCCTTCAGGAGAAGGTGTTGGTGATGGAAAAGTAATTTAGCTCTGCAGCTACTGCAGAGTAGACTTACTTAAATGCCACTCTTGCCTTCATTGTGATGTTCTGGCAGTTGAAGGCTTCAACAGCTGCTTGGTTATTTTCACTATTTAAAAAAAAAAAAAAAAAGCTCTGACTGTAGTTGTAGAAGTGCTTCTAAACTTGTAATAAAGAGGGACAAGTTTATTGCCTGAAATTGGCTCACCAAGCTTTATATTGAATAATTTATGAAATTTAGACTTTTAGTTAAAGGCCAGTGTAATGCAAAGAATTCCTCCAACAGTAACTACAGAACTAAAATGCAGAAGTACTTGGTTTTTGTATTGGCTTGGTTGGGGAAACAAAAATATCAGATATCCAGCATATACATTTTAAAGCTCTCCTTTGATGGTCCCAAACTGGATTGTGTTCACAGTATCAGTTTAGCCTGATGACAGGAGTGTAAGTAAACTACACAGAAATGTTTTTAGACAGTATTTATATAAGATATTGTACAAACAAAGACTTTGCTGAAAACAGTGTGCTCTTAATCAGAGGTACTCCAGACTTGCATTCTTCTGCAAAAAACAATACTCTTTGGGGAAATAATAACGAGAGAAAACATTTTGCAGGCAGCCATATTTGGAGAATATGATGTATTAAAATATACATGTGGTCTAGCTAAAAGTCAGATTTTTTTCAGTCAGTAGTCAAATGGAAATCCCTTCTCTACCTAGAAAAGCTGCAGAATGATTCCACAAAAGACCTATTCATTAATTTTCCTTTCATCTTCCTTTTCCACAGAAAATTGTTCACTTCCTATGTCATCTAAATTAGTAATCAACTCCTGAAACCTAAGAAAAATATCTCCTTTTATTGCAAAAGATAACATCACATTTAAAGAACCTAGAAATTTACAAAACAGGTATTAGAGAATACATTTCATTAGGAAAGTGCCTTGTATCTATGCTAGCTTAATGATTGTGGCTTTCCTGAAAGAGCTGTAGTGCACAAAACTCTAAGAAGCCCTACAGGAACTACTGTTACATGACAGAGAAATCTGGATTTTATTCACACATTCTGAATTTTTAAAGAAAGTTAGGTTGACTCCATCAAACAGCAATTTCAAATGGCATATTCCAAAATTACTCTATGTCCTGTGCAATGTTTTATAAATAGCATGTTGTACTTGTCATTTAAATATGTCTTTCAGAGAAGCCTACAGTATTTTTGTATCCAGGTGCTGTCAAGTAGCTGTGGCTTTGAGGGTGTTTTTATTGTTGCTTTGTGGTTTTTTGTGTGTTTAAAAAAAAAAAAAAATTTAAGAGAATGTTTTGATTTCTAACATTTCCTAGTCTGGGAGCTGGTTTTGGGCATTACACCATAATTTTCTAAATCTGAGAAGTTTTATCGCCAGTACTATTATCTTATAACAATCCACTAATTTGTACTGCTTTTCCTATCTTGACATCATAAATTGCAGAGTATGTATCTGGTAATCTTTTAAATTTCCTACATGAATTGATAATTACTAAAATATTTTTAAAATTTTAAACAATAAAGGAAAAAACAAACCTTATATATTTCAGTTTCATAGCTTAGATTCTCCATATCTTACCAAGCTATTAAATTCTAGGTGTTTTGTGTTGCTAGGATATACAAATTTCTATGTTAAATCTAAACAAAACATATAGCAACTGAGCACTCTACCCTCCCTCCGAGGCTGATGCCTACTGTGACTGACACTTTCCCACTGCTACCTTTTAATGCAACAAATAGCTTTTTGCTCCAGTCTTGTCTTTAAAATTTTATGTCGAAAGCCTGTTATGTGTGGCATGCTGTGGAGAAGACTGGGTGTAATAACTTCTTGCACTTAATAGGTGTGGTTTTATTGTGAAACTTGAATGCCTATTCTTTTGTAGGAATAATTTACTTCTGACATACTTCTATTTTATTTTCAGTTAAACGATTGCATGTTTGTTTTGCTCACAGTAGTCAGAGCCTCTGTGAGAAGAATGAGGGAGTTCTGTCTGTGTTTCAGATAAGCTTTTTTGTTTGGATATCAAATAGATATTTTAGAACTTGGTTGCTACTACTGCTGACTCAAAAAAAAAAATAAAAAATCTCCTTTGTTGTACTGAAGTGTTGAAGTAGAGAACTCTAGGAGCAACATTTCTGAAGTATGGTGCTTTAGCAGCACTGTAATTCCATCTTTTCTTCCAAGGAAAACAGATGTTTTGGAGAGGGTGAATTTGAAAACACTGAACAGAGGGTAGGCTGAAAGACAAGTGAACGTTACTAAATTGCAGTGTTGGGAGCTAAGGGTTGGTCCACCTAAATACCTTACAAGTGACCCCTACTGCTGTGTGTGCATAGGTGAAAAAGAGCATTTCGTATCCATATGTGGATAATCCATACTCCACTGACTGAGAGAGAACTGGAAAACAACTGACTGAGGAATATGGAAAACAAAGGGTAATTTTAACTAGGAGAGGAAGGATTTAAAATTGTCTACAGTTCTGAATTCCATCAACATCAGATGTTAAACTATAAAACTAGTAACCATTGAAATCAGTATATTTCAGTTATTCAGAAGTATTAATGTTTGTTCAGGTCATAGGAAAGATTTAAAGCCTTACCTAGAACTATCTTTGGTTAGACTTTCTTCAAGTAAATAGAGTATTTCTGGTCTTGCATAGTTTTATTGACCACAGGAGTTGATTGGTGCCATGTGATGACCCAAAATACTGTGGTTTGTTTAAACTGACTAATCTGGATCCTTTGAAAATATACTGAAGGCCTCATAGTCATTATGTATGCAAAATCACCATCAGACAGCTTAAAATTAGTTTGGTTTGGGGTTTTTTTGTGCTTATTAATAAAAAGAAAGATGAAATGATTGCTTTCATATAATAACAAATTATTAAAATCACTACAGAAAAGAATCTACTGGTTTTACTAGTGTTATATCTGTTGGTATTGCTCATTATTATGCCTTTACCACAGAGAGCATTAATCTCAAAATGTTATTTTAATACCTAAGAAACATTTACACACTAAAAAATCCTTCATTATATCAATTATAGACTAATGCAATTAGTCAATATATCAATTACCAAGACTAACTGCAAAAAAATGTTGTTGGAATAGCAGCATAAGCAGCAAATGTATTTGAGTGTAATATAATGACGTGTTCTAATGTAATAATGTAAATCTTACCTTTGTACCATATTCTTATTGAAGAGCTTTTCTGTCTCACTAAAGGCATAAATTTGCTAGTAAAAACATGTGTAAGGCTTTTCTTCTGAAAAGCATCTAAAATACGGATGATTCTGTGCCTGTCATTTCCATCCTGACTGAACTTAACATGGAAATCTTTTTTAAAACTGCCAGTCCTTTAGAATTTTGATAAATTAAGCTATAACATAGGCTGTTTTAAAGGAAGAATAGTAGTATAAAAAAACTTCTCTCTTCCAGACAAAATTTTTCTATGTAAAATTGTTTTTAATGTGTTTTCAAATGTGTAATTAACCCTAAGAATTCAAGGAACACAGAAGTGTACAAAAAGCGTACAGACATTTTTAACTAACATTGCACAGTTAATACAATCTGATTTAGAAAAATAGGACCCAGGGCTTAGTCTGTTGAATACCCTGGCACCATCTGAATTAATTAACCAGAGTCACTTCTAAGAAAAGATTTGCAGTACATTCCACTAAACATAAAATACATTATTTGGGCTTTGTGGCATGCCCTTTAAACTTGCTTTGGAAAACCTTTTTCTCTCTTCCCCACCCCCTCCCTCCCCACCCCTGAGAGGTGACCATGTTTTCATAAGCAAAATAATGGTATTGTCAACCCTAAATGAAGTTACATCAGCATTCCCTGTGCTAGCTGATAACTGTTCTGGAAGGAAAGAAATATCTATATGGACATCTGACAAAATCCATTTAGCATATATAGGTTTTTGATAGGATATAGATGAGTTCATTAAATATTACTTTTTAGGGTCAATTTTGTATTGACTTATATCTTAAGGCCAAAAAAAACCCCCACATCTTGGGATGTTTTGGTATTATGATACAGGCCTTAAATGGACAAATTTGGTAAATGGTTTAGCAAGACAGTAACCAAAATGGTTATTCCTCTCGATTCAGTAATTGTGTGATGACATCTGAGGCACTGTGCCCAGTTTTAGACTTCCAGGTAGATGAAAGACATCAATTTGCTAGAGGGACACCACCAATATGACTGTGGGCTGTAGCACATCATGTGAAGAGAGGCAGTGAAAATTGGATTCGTTCAGTCTTTGAGGTGAAAGCTTAAGAGAGAGGCCTTACTGGCTGTTCAATTCTTGCAGGTGTATTTGGATAAGGAAGATGTAATGGATGAAAGTTAGAACATAGGAAATTCAGATTACATATTAGCAAAAAAATGTGGACAGCTTGCCCCGTTATGGAATCCTGTCTTTGGGGATACTCAAAACTGAAATTCACCTGATCGGACTTTGCTTGAGTAGGGGGTCTAGATCAGAATTACTGAGATGTTTACTCGTTAGGCGATTCCATGATTCTTTTCAGAGAAATCTATTACATGGCTTAAACTTTGAATTGGTTGCTTTTCAAATTGAACCAATAAAAGATCAGAGTAAAACTTAAGCTGAAATTCTTTTTTTCTTGTTAAATATTAGATGACAGCATCAAAAATATTTCAGTGGGCATATGAAATAATTGTAACTGTCTCCATTGAGGAGAGAATATTTGAATGATGTAGGTTGCCCTGAATTTCTTCTTGATTGTGACTTGTTTAAAGAATCCATGAAGTTCTTTCCTTTTAGTCCACGTTGTTTATAAATAGGAAATGAAGACGGTGTGACACCCTTAGCTTTGTCTACAGTTGTTTTTTAAAGTAGAGATTTTAACCTCACTGGTTTTTGAAAACTTGGAAAAAGAAAGTCTTTACAAAGCATATGAAAGTGTCCTCGGAAAAAATGAGAGCGCTTCCTTTTGAAAGAAACAATTTCTCTTTGAAAAGAGTATCTTCATGCACCTTTATTCAGTGAGATTATTTAAGTAAATTCAATTATTTTAATTTTTCAGGTACTCAAAATTAAACATTCTTTACCTTTGTGACTTCATAATAGCACATTTTCAGGTGTGTGCTCTCAAACCTCTTTCTTTTAGTGTCTTTTGAAATGTAAAAGGATCCTTAAGGAAGTCAAATCCACCAGAAGCATTTTCTTTTCACCTTTTTCGTCTTTCTTCTTAACTCCTTTTTCTCGGGAGCCGGATGATCAGATGGTAGCTTCTGAGGTGAAGTTAAAGCTGGATTTTGCTCTGCATGATCCAGCATTTTCAAAATCTGATGAAATCTTCCTTCTTGTTGTCTGAAGTCATGTTCTACGCTATGGAAAAATAAAGAGATTTAAGATACTAAGTAAGAAATTCCACCTTGACAAAAATCACGTGGCAAAGGAGCTTATGTAACTGGAATAATTTGGCAATAGTAGAGCCTGGTTAAAACACAAGGGTGTAAAAGTTGCTGCTTTGAAAACAAGTTTCTCTCTTAACCTTTTCCGAGGAAACTCTTTTTCCTTCTAAGAGTTAAGAACTCCACCATTGTGCCCAAAACAATGGGACAAAAATTAAGGAGAAAATATGCAAATGTACTAGGATGACGTTTGAATGCATTTTATTCAATGGTCAGATGTTGGTACTGTAATCTAACTGAGTCGTGTGCTTGGCATGAATTCAAAACTCACATGCTTAACTTGGTTAAATGTGACTACCTGCTGGGACCAAAAATATTATAAATTAAGCAAATAAGTCTTTGAGATAAGTGGTATTAATTAACAGGAAAGTAAAATGCAACTCATTTTTTTCCTTTGAAACTCCTAATTATTATTGATGTCAAATGAGAGCCAAGGTGTTGATTAGCTAAGAGCAGCTATGTGCACAGAAATAAATGTAAGGTTCAAAGGAATTAATGTAGACAGTGATTAAGCAGTCTACAGCTGGTACAGTTCAACAAAAGCAAACAAAGAAAAAATAATGGAAAAGAAGCAGTGCTGTTAAGTTTTTTCTTTATTTCAGCTGTCTTTTCTGGGGTGTGAGAGTTGTATCAGCTCTGTGTGCTGTGGAGGTTTTAGCATGTGGAGGAGAGAGTAGAAAGGAGCTGGCTCTATTTTCCTTAATGCAAACTCTCGGGGAGGAAAAAGACATCATTGGAGGGATGTTGAGATGTCATATTAAGGCTGTGAATCTGATTTAGGCACTAAGTAGAAGATATCTGTAAAATATGTGCCTATCTTGAAACATCATTAACTGTATTTGTATCTATATAGAAATCCATAAACATTGTTGACTAATGTTAAAATTAACTCGAAGCTTGTTTCCTTTATAATTGATATGTTTTTGCGCTATTTTATGAAATAAAGTAGCTGTCAAACAGTAAGCAGTAGGATTATTCTAATTTAGAATAACTGGAGAGGGATCTCTGGACAAAGAGAATACGTGATAAATATAAAAAGTAGATATGATATAAATGACAGATTTGATCACTGTCTGTTCAATCCTCTCAGCTTATTGCTAAACCAGCAACATAATACTTTTCAGTAGTCACAGATGACAAGTGCTGGAGAACAAAATGTTTGGTTTATAGCACATGTAAGGATAACATCTGTTCATGCTCCTTTTTTTCTTCCCTTCTTCCAAGTTTCTGAGTTAATCTTAGAGAGATCATCTCTAGAGACAAGAGGTCAATTCAGTCTTCATTTAATCCTGTCCCTTGTATGCTCAGATAACTGTTGGGTTTTGGTTACTACTTGTATTTGTTTATTATAATACAAACATTTGATTTACCAGCTTTAGTCTGTAAGTCCCAAGTCATCTCACATAACCCTGCTGGGTAGTTAAGAAAGGTAAACTTAGAGCCACTACATACCTGGCCACTGTTAGACACAAAGGCTCTTCATTACTTTACCAATTAGTGTAATCCACACTTGACTTGATATGAGATCAGTATATTATTTGACTGGCAGACTGCTTAAAATGTGCATGATAAAGATGGTTCAGTGACAGTAACCCAACATTCTGCTTGTACAGCATTTGAATCACTGATGAGTCAGGCTCCTTAAGAGGAGCTCCTGTATAGCCCGGTGAAAATGCACAGAGACTGTTTGTTCAGAGACAGTGACCAAGTGAAGGGAATCTTTTTTGTCCTGGATCTTCCTTTTTATACAGATTCAGTCTGTGCTCTTGGAGAAGTCTTGTAACTTCCTGGAGTAGCCGGTGCACTGTGGCAACAGCCAACAGCTTTGTCTCAGAGGAGCTGTGCTCTTTAACTTGTGGCATGGCAATTCCTTTGAGACTTCATTACCAGAGGTTTAGGACATCAGTACTCTCTGTTCCAATACTGTGTCCAACCCTGACTTTACTTAACAAGCTTATTAAGGTCTTTAATAAATTTGGCTCAATTAGAAATGGTGGTGTGAAAATCCCCTCCATGTGGATTTAGTCTATGCATTATATCCATAAAAAATTCTCAAGTCATAGTGCTTACAAACTGGCAGAAGCTAATGGTCTGCTGTATTCTTTGAAATAAAACAAATGTTTTCAACCTAAAAGAGAAATAATCTTTCCCTTGACTTTTATAAATGTAAACATTTAAAAATCTCTAAAATCTCTGGAATACTAATAGAATATCTGAAGGGATAACAATTTCTAGGAGACATGTTGAATCAACTTCTCCTTAATTTCACATCATAATGTGTAGCTGCAGTACCTGGTCTTCACGATATATCTGGCAACTTTGTTTTCCACTGTCCTTTTTTAAAAAACCCAGCCTTTAAAACAGTACAGCACGTAAGCGTGATACGTACAGCCCAGAAAACAAGGATGCGATTTAAGTAACAAGCTCATCAGCTGCAGAGTCATTGAAGTTTCCCTCGCAAAAGAATGCAAAAGGACAGGAGTCAAATAGCAGTATTATGATTTTTCCACTATCTCTGGTTTGAATAGCTATCCTCTACCTCTCCACATGAAGCCTAAGGTACCATATGTAATTTTCACCATGCATTCATCTTGCTCTTTCTTCTCTGAAGTCTGCAGTGTGGCAGGATCTAAAGCGGCCGAGCGTGTGAGCTCCAGCTCTGATTATGCCCCATTTGTGCAATGTGTTACTTTATGTTCTGTGAAGCACCCAATGCATCTTGTGGATTCAAATAACTGAAGACACGCGTTCTCTGCCTCCTAACTGAGGTTTCAGAGATTAGATAACTTGTTGATAAATTGGTGGAAGCCTGATAAAGTCCCTTGCTGAGCAGACAAGCCGTGTGTGCAGCATTGCCAAGACTTTGTAGCACTTTGGTTAATGGCTGTCCAGCTGCCGACTCTGACATTTTGCTACATGGTACTCCAAAGGGTTTTGGTCATAAGAGTTTAACATAAATGGCAGTTTAGTTTTGGAGTAACTTAGACTCAAATTGCACTCTCTCTGAATAAAAACAAATAAACATCTACTGAAGAGAAGTGTGGGAGTTTTGGATTTTTTTGCACATAAACATGAACTGTAGCTATAGACTACTGGCATTTGGAGAATTGAGTGTTTATCTTTTCAAAGATCTAAATTTATTACTGAAATCTGAGCTTTAAAAATGTAACATACCCAGGGAATTTCATCACCAGAAGCAGCATCAAAGGTTTTCAAAGCGTGCTAGAAACAGTGGTGTTGTGAAACATTAGTGGGGAGTTTCTCTTTGAATTCTCAGTAGTACAATACCACTTTCAGATAGCACCAATATTAATTGCTTTCTACTTGGGAAAACAAACAAACCATTTTACGCTTACCACTTGGTCTTTTGTTAAAAACGGGATTAATAATAATTGAGACTTTTTACAGCTGTGAGCACGACGTTGCATTGTACACTTGTGAGAGAGGTGCAGGTAATACAAAATTGTGTGGAGTGCAGTACCTGTAAATGATACACGCGGTGTTCTGACAGGTGCTGCAGTTGTTGAGGTCTTGGCCAGTGTGGTAGAAGTTACGCCTGGAATAAACAATAATTCATGTAATGCGTATTTATAGACACATTATCAGATCTCTGAATCTTTCATGAGTACAAGTAATTCTGCTTGCCACTTCTGTTAGCCTTGCTAAAAAATTCTACTGTCAAATTCTAAATTAGAAGGTTGCTTTAACAAACCCAAATCCTCTGTCAATTTACAGTCTTGTCTTGCATCTTTGCCACCTCTTGCTGCTAAGGTTCTGGTGGTTGTTTTTTGTATGAATACTTGCTATGAAAACAGTTAGATATGCGATTGCTTCTTAGAAACACACTTAAAGGTATTTGAATATCCATGCTCTTGGTGAGTCATTCCAATTCCTACCCTTATGCTTTCCATTCTTTCCCCTTTCCATGTTTCCTCATTTGAGTATAAACAAGTCAGATTTGTACTGCTGACTGTACATAACCTTGGAATGTGGAGAAAATAAAACAAGTGACTTTGAATTCAAGTGGAGGTTCTTCCCATGCCTTGTTGTGCTACTTCCACAAATATTTGGAATATTTGGTCTTACTGCTGAATGATTCTAGCAAGATGGATTGAAACTAATCATTGAATCTGTGTGAAATTTACTGATCAATATCCTTATTTTTGTTTTCAACCATGTGATAACTGAATAGAAATGGGACTATTAATATTGCTGAATAATCTCACTGCTTCACAGTAAGTTACTCTTTGTAATGGTCAGAATTACAAGCGTAATTGCAAGTTGTCTGCTCTGCTGTACAGAGCTATGTTCAGGGGAGGAGTGGTGGGTATTTTTTTCTGTAATTTCCTAAAGAACTACAGTCGGGTGATAGTTGTATGCAATATACCACAGATGAGTGATTGCTTAAGCTTGACACATACTTGGATTTTTTTTTTTTTTTCACCAAGCTCTGCATTGGGTCTTGCTTCTAAACTGAACTTTTTGGTTTTGGCGTTTTCTAAATGGATTTGAGTTTTTGTTATCGATATACGTGCCTAAGTGGATTTTGTTTGGTGTGTCTAGGCTGTTTCAGAGTTGGTGCTAGAAAACTGTATGGGCTTTTTGGATAGAGAAAAATGATTAAGAACATCCTTCAGAAGGAGGATAGTTGGGGTTGAATTATATGGAAAAAATGTTACATGGAATAAAAGCTTAGTTGGGGACAGTGAAAACTAACAGAAATATTTTCATGCCAACAGCCAGATGGACATTACTGGTTATTTCTTCCAGATTAAAAAAAGTAATCTGCATGGAGTAAAATTACATATTAACTTGATTTGTGTTATTTTAATTTTGTAATGAGTGTAAATTTGTATTTGGATTGTGAGTTGGGGAATTATTCATCAGAAATGAAAGAAGGTAATTTCAATTCCCAGATCAAATACTTGGAGACAGAAAGAATGAATTCTTGAAAATAGTTGGGTGTTTTTTGTGTGGGTTTTTTTTTTGTTTGTTTGTTTTTTTTGTTTGGTTTTTTTTGTTTTGTTTTTTTTTTTTTTCCAGAGACATAGAAAATTGTGGCTTTATTTAGTTATCCTGACAGTTATTGCACAGCCACACAAACTTTTTCTGTCTATATGGGAACAAGTGCAAAGACTAGATGTGGAGTCATGTCAGTGCTGTGTTCTGTGCTATTCCTGTGCACTTGAACCTGCACAAAAATCTCATAGCAGCCTTCTTTTTGTGCTGTTTGCAGAGTTTGTGGACATGTGGAAGATTATCAGATTTATTCCTTAATTGTATTCAGTTAATACTATTGATACACATGATCTGATTTTAAAACTAAAGATGCAGTTTTATGCACAAACCAGTTGCATGTAAACAGTTATTCTAGATGCCTATGTTACCCTTGTTCAGTGGAAAAGTAAATGTGTGATAACATAGACTTCATGTTGGTTTATCTTTTAAAAATATAGTTAAATGAAACTTTTATTCTCTTGATACTTTGAAAGATTTACTTGTGTTTTTTTTCAAAGACAGAGCTTATTTGATTGATATGTTACATTATCATAAAACTTTAAAATGCATCCTAGATGCATTTACTATAAGTAGGAGCTGCTGTTACTGGTTTGGAATGTATTATTGGGATATTCTAAAACCTGGTTTGAGCACAGAAATATTTTAAATTCTCTTTTAACCTCATCCTACAAAGTGTCCAGTCTTTAGACATTAGTTGTATTTATTAATTATGTAGTTGTGGTATTATGGTTAATGCATAAATCAGTTGCATAAACGATGCTTGCAGCCTGGGCTACTAGTCACGATGAGAGCACACTGAAAAGCACTACAGGTCACGTGTTATGATAGTGCAGAGAGCAGCTGCTCTGAATTCAGAGATTCCCATGTGAGCTCTTGCTAGCAGCCTTCACGCACTGCCTGTTCATAGTTTTAATCCCTTTTAAGCACCTACCTCCACCTCCCATGGAATCCTCCTGACATATGGAAGCTCTTGAAGTTTACCTGGCCTTGTGCCCTTTCCTACTCCTGAGGCATTCCCTTTAAGCAGTTGTGGTGTTTGTGGTATCATGAAACTGGTCCCCAGATGTCTGCAGGTGCTATGCCCTATTCACTAATCCTTTTGCTTGCTTACAAAGGCTTTAAGAACTTCTGAACAGAAGCGTGGTTTTGCTGATAGAAAGCGTGTAGGACTGTTCTGGCACTAAGTGCCTCCCTGACCATCCTAGCTAAATAAAGGTAACTAGGAAGGGATAGTTACCCTGCCATAGGTTTCTGTTATACCACATTAGTACATCAGGCTGTTGGTGTTTGTTCTACCACATACAGATTTTAGTTAGACTGAGACTGCCAGCTCTCAGGTGTCAGTGGCTTTATATCTGGCACCATAAAGCTAAACAAAAAAGGGGGTTGTTAAACTGTCTCACACTGGGACTAGTAAAGGCAGTGTCAGCTAAAGCCAAACTATAAAGATGCTTGACTCTGTGCCGAGGCCCAAATACCAGAAAAAGGGTGTAAGGCACCATTTTTGCAAACTCATCTTTAAATATTGCAGGAAATGGGGTTTTTTGTGTGTGGTTTTTTTTTTTTTTTTTTCCCTGTAGCAAAGGTTAAAAAAAATATCTAACATCTACTTTATACTTATGATGAATTACTAATATTAAAAAGCACCATACCCTTCACTGAGGGCTCTGGATTTTTCCAGGTCTTGGATTACGTTCAAAAGGACTTTAATCTTCTCCTGATTCGACTGCAAGGATTCCTCTACAGACTGCAGCCTGCCTTGTAGAGCACTGAGTTCGCCATCTGCCAAATGAAGTTGATTTATTTCATTAATCTCCTTGTTGGTTTGTGGGTTTATGTCATTCCTTTGCAGATAAGACTTTATGTGCAATCCTTCTAAACAGCTGTTACACTGGGAAACATCTGACTGTGTAGAACTTTTCTCGATTTCAGTATTACATGACAGAACAGATTTTGATGGATTACTGCTGGTCAGTGACATTATTGTGTGATCATCATTTGTTAGTGTCACCCAGCTGGAATCAGGTTGGTGCTCTCCTGCCTGTTGATAGTCTCTGAGGAAACAGGGAGATGAACTGTGGTTTGATGGAGGTGATAGTGGAGTAGTTTCCTTACTGCTTGCATCTTTGCTGGCTATGAGCGACTCAGAATCACTTTTATCTGCTTCACAGGAGTCAGAATGAGGGTTACATTCACTGCAGTTAGTAGAATTGCTTAGGCAATGGTAAGCTTTTTCACAAGTAGATGAGAGCGTGCTGCTTTCATTCTTGCCATTGCTATTTATGACAGTAGAAGAATGCAATGAATTACTTAAATTCACGCTTGTGTCTGGTGCATCCATGGAAACATTGCTGTCATGTGGAACACTCACATGTATGTATTCAGGCACCTGTGTAGAAGCAGTTGTCTTCTCTGATACTGAGAAATCATCCGAGTGGATAGGTCCATTGCTTTGTGCTTTTGATGGTCTTTGACTTAACTGACCATCCGCCTCACTATTCCTGAGTCCATCTTCCAAATGATTAGTTATTCGTAAGTAACTGAGGTCTGAAGACATAATGTCATCTTCAGAAAGGTTGCCATTGACTTGGATAGAGTTTGCAGGCTCTGTTGGCATTTCTGTTAATGATTTGCTTGCTGTCAGCTTTTTCTTTTTAAAAACTGGGTAGTGTTTCCTGAGGCTAGGAGATGTTTGTATGGCAATGTTCCGAAGCCCTTTCTGAGCCCTTGGAAAGGATGGAGATTGATGTAGCAAAAAACTGTGATCCCTAAATATTTCTCTTTTTCCAGTCGTGAAGGCTGTATCCTGGGCAGGAGTAGTATCCTGGTCTGTCTTTGCATTCACACTGTCATCCTTGAAACGAACTTGCTGAGATTTGGTCCTGCGGTGGTGAGGCTGTCTCATAAAATCAGCTGAATCCAGGCTGTTCCTTTTCAGTAGCACTGGGCGCATTTTCATGTTTTGCTGGGCCACTGAATCACAATTTAAAGTCTGTAAGTAACGTGTTTCTTTGCGACCCATTTCATTTGTCATTTGGACTGTATGTTAAGATTGTTCCTAAGATGCAAATGAAGTACCTTACTCCTGAAGAAGCTTTGCATTCTTCTTGTTGTTACTGTGTGTACTCTGAGCTGATATGCTCTCTTTAGGGATGCTCTTTCAAATGTAATTGCTGATTAGACCAAACAATAAGCTCAAGAAATTAAATACCAAATTTAAGGAAAGGCTTCTTGTAGCTAGGGAATGAAGGAATCCTTCTGTTCTGAAGCTAACGTGATCTTTGTACTACAAAACTGCAACAGGCTGTTATACTTACTGTTAACTAATTCAAAGGTAAGGTTGAGTCTATGGCTTTCCAGATGGCTCTTATTTGACACTCAGCTCTCCATTAGTGATCCAGCTTTTTGACGATGGGCCAGTCACATATGTTTTATTTGCATGTTGTCTAAACGACGAGAATAACAACTTTGGGGGGCATTTGCATTTCTAATGCATAGTTTTACTGATGGAATATATCCAAACTGAATTGCTTTCTTTAGTGAGAGTTTTCCTTCTTCGGCCATCTTCTTCATGTTGCAAATGAAACTGATTTTCCCAAACAGTTAAGCAAAAGTGTAACCACTTCTGAGTAGGCAAAAATGCAGCATCCAGTGGGTGTCAGTGAGAGAAGTTAGGGATGTGCAGTTGTTACTTCAGTTCATGCATATATGAGGCCAATCACATCCAAAGCATTGTTTCATTTGGGGAAGTTCTGTAAGTACTTTGGCATCAGAAGAGTGGTCCAGACCAAATAATCAGCAAATGCAGAATGACAGGAAAGGTTTCCTGAAAGTAAAAAGACAACAGTTGTTGTTGAACAGTTATGCTAAATATGGGAAATATTCTATGGGATTTTTAACTAAATGGCACAATTTGCTTATAGGATTACAGTGGTTTTTAAGACTGGGGCTAAATTCTCAGAGTAGTGTTAATTTACTATTAGTCCTATTCCCTGTTAATTTCCTGGTGGTTTTTTTTAGCCTTTTCTACTTAGTGTACCTTTTACTCAAGCATTGCACAAACATTACCATATTTAATTTTCAAGGATTGATGAGATGGGTGCAGTGGGAAAGATCTTGTTACAGATTATAGCAAACTGTTATGTAGCCTCATGTAACATGTAGGCAATGTAATATAATTTAAGCGAAGTAATAAAGTGATATTATTTTATTATTAAGTTTTTGAAGAAAATGAGTGTTGGATGATTTTACTGCAGAGAGAAATGCTGCATAAGATCTCAAGGAAACAAATATGTGCATTAATATCACATTTTACTTCCATGATATTCTAGTATTAAGGTGCTTAGATCACTGCGCTGCTTGTTCTCTAGAAACTTGTATACACAATAAACAAGTCAAACAGTTTCTGCAAATAAACTTCCAGTGCCAAATTCTGAATTCTCATATCGTCCACTAATTACTGGAGGCTTTTTACAGTTTTATTTGAGAATGTATCCAAATATTGCAGTAGCATTCTCCACTTCCCATCACAGCTGCTGTGCTCCAGGCAGATGGGCTACTTTAAAAGTTATACTTGCCCAATTAAATTCAGAAAGAAGCTTTAGAAATCTAATCCTTTGTGTTCTAAATACAAATAAAAAGCCCTTAAGGGTTTTAGGAGAGCTCTCTACTTTGGCTATAGAGACATGTGAGCTATATTCTTGCATTCTTAATTTACAAATTACTGTTCTAATTCTCTGTGATTTTTAGCTATCTTGGCACTCACCAGTCTTGAGTTCATATGAGTTGTTGTACTGAAGGTTTTGATGCTGTCATTTATATTGAATCAAGCTGAAATAAAATATACATAGGTAGGAATGCTCAAATATTTGGGCTGAAAACACCAGATATCTGTAGGTGTCTCATTCCTTTTCTCATTCAAGATTTCCTTTACTATTTTGTTCCTAACGTTGCTGTATTATGGCTGTTTCTATGATACCCTTTGGTTTGTTTCATGGATTTAACTATTAGAATTGACTTATGTGGTACATGCCCCACTACTAATGTTGCTGTAAGAATGGATTGCTCAAGTCCTCCAAGTAATTATTTTAGTTTGTTTTATTTTGCTGTTTACATTTGTGCTGCTGAATATCCTCTATGTTACAGACCCACGTTTTGTCACAATCTTAGTCCTCTCTTTCCATTTGCGTTTCTGGGTTTTTTTACCTAGCACCAGGGCAAAGACATAGTTGTGGTGAGCTCCCACTGGGTCACTGAGGGTCCAGCACTTGACATCTGGGGCTGCAGTACTTGATTGGACCCTCCCTGTGGCAGACGCAGCCACAGATTTCTGCTGGTTCAAGTTTATTTGTCCCTGGTCAGGACAGACTGACTGGTGAGACTACCTCTGTTGTCAGGAGGTTTCTTTCTAACAGAGGTAGAAAATGGGTGAGTTTCTTGGAGCTTTAGGAAAACATAAAGGAACTGTGAGAAGAAATAAAGGGCAAAGTCAGAACTCTTTTGGCTTCCTTTTGTGTCGCTCCACATGAAAGCTTCACTTTTAAAAAATCTTACATAAAAGGCCCATACATCAAAAAATAGAGCATGCTCCCAAACCCTGCAAAATCCAGCCAAGTACAGCTTTGTTTTCCTTTATGTGGCCTCTTTAAATGTAGTGTGAAGTTTTATGTTTTGGTAATGATTTTATCCACGATAGCTCAGCTAATTTAATCTTTAGAAAGGTGGGTATATTTATTCAGTTAGAGCTTCAGGCTTCATTTCTAAATGGCAGAACTCTGGAATGGCAAGGTTTTAATGTTCAGAAGACTTACATAGTGTCTTTCTGACATCTTGGACACTATAAATTATATGGCTTTTTCCTTGCCTTTCAAACATAGAATATGAGTGGTACCTACTGAACAGAGCCAGTCACCAGCTTTATGCACCAATGTTGAGATGCCGTAGCCTAATTATTTTCCGCTCGTGACTTTTCTTGAACTTGCAAATGTGCAAAACTTGTTAAGGATGTCAGAGATTCAAATGATACTCAAGTTCTTCCTTTCCTGAAGCTAACATTCAGAGGCAACACACGGCTATCACAGTTACTTGTTGCTAGAAAAACATATTGCAAGGGCTGTCCGTCATGCAGAGAGCAGCCTCTATGCAAATCTTGATGATTTCACATTTTTTTTCCAGAATCTCATTGGTACTGAAAGAAAAAGGTTTTCTCTTTTGAAAGAAACCCTGGAAGATTAGAAGGTATAAGTTTTAAGAAACAGATTTTAGTGTTTCTTGCAGAAGGGAATGGGTGGAGGTGTACTGAAAGCTGCAGATGAACTGCATGGAGGCTTCTGAAGGGAATATTTTCAGATGATAATGGATGAAAGGTGCAGAGCCTGCAAGGTAACAACAATCCCTCAAAAGTGCAAATTTGCAGCTCATTATGATACACAGGAAAAATCCGTCAGAGGAAAGCAAAGACCAAGCTGCTGAAAGAGATTTTTATATGGCCTCTGTGTACAGGGGCCAATCATTCATCAGTACATGTAGTCTTATTGCTTTGGGGCTCACAGAATAATGCAAAAAGCTATTATTTATGAAGGTTAATGTGTTTATTGTAAGAGATGGAATAATTTCTATAGCATAGTTTTCTCCAGTGCTCAGGTTGTCTTGTGTAGTATTCCTCTATTACATAGTGTCATGGGCCAGTACACAGACTGTCCTGTTCCAAGGGTGTGTGCTGCCACAGAAGAGCTCTTTGTGTTCCTGTACGTGCTCAGATGTTGCCTACTGCCATGGTTTTGGTAATGCTGAATGACCCTTCCTGGAGCAGCTAAGAAATGAGGACCTAAGAAGGCAGTGTGAACTTATTTACAAATCCTGCTAGCAGGGTTTGTGAACCACCTCAGGGTGGGATCAAGGAGAATGGAGAAGAGGATCTAATACAGATAAGAAATATAGGGTAGCATGTAAGCTGCTGACTTCAGAAAGGGAATGTTTCAGTGGTGAAAAAGATTATAGGGTTTTATGTCTGAGTAGTATATTACAGCAAGTTTTGAGAACTACCTGTTTGGTGAGACTGGGTAGAGAAAATGCCACAATACTTAGTGCAGCAGAAAAATGAACTTAGCTAAGTGAGTTTTAGGAATGAAAACTGAGTGTGACTTTTGCTATGCTTTGATTGAGATGATACAATGCCATTCTGCATGAAGCGCTGAAGATGCACTGAAGTATAAAATCACGATGATCTTATTTCTGAATATAATTTTCAGAACTATAGTACTTGAAATTCTTTCGTTCTACTCTAATAAAAATAAAAGTTCATCTGCTTTGAAGATATACCTTCCACGGGCTGTTTCAGAACAAAAGGCTTCATGGATTAGGAAACATTTTTATCTCAATATTTCTTTTGGAGTGTATATTGGAAATTACTAATACAAGATTTATTGCCAGGAGATAAGACATAACACATAGCTTTTTCTTAAGTGAATAAATTCAGTCACACATACTTAGTACACGCATCATATTGTTGGGGTTTTTTTCAGTGTTAGTTTACAAAGACAAGTGTACTTAAAACTGAGAAATTTCTTTTGAAGAAATGCTTGAGTGCCTGAAGTTATCCAATGTGACAGGTTGGTGAGCTGGAAAGTGTGCAAATAGCTGATTCATAACATAAAATTTCAGTTCTCTTTCTCATCTGAATCTGGCATTCTGTTATTTTCTTGGTAGTTGAAAAAATACCGGGAAGTACTTGATGTTTGTGTAGAAGAATGCATACGTATTACACCTTAGATTGATTACTGTAAATTTATATCCAGGCTTTATAAAAGATTAACATACCTATATCTCACTGTAGCTGTAGTTGTGTAGGTAGCCTGTGCACTTTTGCACCTGTGTGAGAGCACACGCTGCTTTGCACCAGTGTCGAGTGTGCTTTTGCAGTTTATTACAGATTGATTTTTGTTGTTATTGTTGTTCAGGAAACTTATCTTTTGAACATTCTCTTTGGCTGCCTAGTTACAACAACTATGCCTCTTGCAATAACTAAACTTAATATTTTTCCTGAGTAGCAAAATTAAAAGTTACATTTCCATGAGTCCTGGGGTGGCAGTTTGCCACTCCCTGCCACCCTTCTCTGTGTCTTTGTTGAGAAGACTGCTATAGGAAATCTGTGATGGAGGTTTGGCATCCTTGGTCTGTTGTCTCCTATCCTACCTGACACTTAGGAGCTCTGGCTATTCTTCAGATGACAGCTGCTCATATATTAACAAAAGATTCTTCTCCATATAGTGAGGGTAAGAGGGTGACAGTGGCTTTATTTTATTTATTTTTTTAGTTAGTTCCTGCCAGGCCCTTATCCTCCTTGATACTTCAGTTCTATTTCATAGTCTATGTTGCTTTTTCCAGTAGAGTGTCAACAGTAACTAGAAGTAGCAACATCTTATGATCTCATGTGTTGTTTGTTTTTGTTTTGTTGTTTTTTTTTTTTTTTTTTTTTTTTTTGTTTTGTTTTGTTTTTTCTTTTTTTGAATTCTGGGGCTGCTTTACTCAAAGCATTAGTGCAGGAAAAAGATCAAAGAATTTTTTTACTCTCTTTGACTTTGTAAAGGTTAACCTTCCTTCATAATATACATGCTGAATTTCTTTTTCCTTTACAGTGTTTACCTCTCCTGTTTATTTCTGACCAGAGGCAGTTTGCATCTTTTTGAGATAGGAGGTGAAGAGGCCCAAACTGTCTGAACTCTCTCATAGTGATTATGTGACATAATCCCTCATCCCACAGGATCTTGTTTGCTATCCTCAGAAAAACAAAAAATGATGGACTGGTGTTCTGGCACAGAAGTAATTTCATTACAGAATTCACTTCAGTGCTTGGTTCACACTAATGCTTTTCAGGAGTTCTTTCTTGTGTTATGCACACGTCTGTAGTGTTCTTTACATTCATGTATTGGCTGTAATATGCAGTGGAATCTTTCAGGTTTTAAAATGCATCTCAGTGTAGTTAGGTATCCAGCTGAAGCCACTGTCTACCTAGGGAGGGACCCAGACTGTGGCTGTGAAATATTTCTATTTGTTTTAACATTTGAAGTGTATTATTGACATTTGAATTTTATTCCATTGCATGCAGTGAAAAGATCTGTTTAGTTTCAGTCATACAGATACAGACAAATAGAAACCATTTATTTCCTTACTGGAATTATTTTAACTTCCTATTAGTAAAGCTTCTTTCAGGAAAAAGAAGCAGAACCTCTGCCTAGACTTCTGTACACTGAATGTGATTCTTCTGTCTTCATTTGTCAGCTGCAGAAGTCTTTGATATGCTCCTGCTGAACTGAAATTCGAACACTAGCAAACTGATCCTGCATGCTCTGTAAAATTGTAGTTGTTAATGAAAGGTTATGAGGAGGGTTGTGTGCCCATAAGAAAGATGTCTGTGCAGTGTGCAGGGAGACTTGCAGTATGTAACAGGAAAGTTCTACCCTTTTTTCTGTGTTTTCAAGTTTTACAAAACATTGCTGTTTTCATGCTATGCTTCTGGATTTTAAAATAAAATGTTTTCCTAGAGTAGCTTAATGTATTGGGAATGCCTAGCACCATGACACCGCCTCCCCCGAGTTGTGTGGCTTTTCACCGTGTGTATTTACGAATAGTTGTTGGTCAATAGAACATATTGCTTGATTATTGAAGACTTTTTTTTTTTATTTTCCCCCTAAATGAACTGTTAGATACAGCAGTGTCCTCTAGGTGGGAACATGGGAATCTTGGATCAGGTCCTAACACTCAACACTGTGATTCCATTTAAAATATGTGGGTCAGTGCATTAACAGTGCAGTTTGAGGCTGAGAGGCAGAGCATTATTTCTGCCTGCAGAGCTCCCAGCTGACCTGAAAGTATGATTTATAGGTCAGAATTGGCTCTCTAATGAACCTATTGAGAATATGACTAGAACAACCATGATTTGTCTTGTGTTCAGTGAGGGGGCCAAGAGAGGAGTCCATTCTGCATTAGGCCTGTATGGACAACTGGGGAAAAAAATAAATGTCTGTGTTCCATTACTCTACTCTTAAGTCTTCTTGTTAAAACAGAAGTGCCAACTGTAACTGGAGTGAACACTGTAAGAAGAGTATTCTATTTTATGTGTATAGGCTTATATACTTGAATTTTCTGGCTTGATTTGTTCTGAACTCCTTGAGAAGTTACTGTATTAGGCGTTTTAAAACCATAGCTAAATTTATTTTTTTTATCCATGCATGTCTTAGTGTTTGATGGAGTGTTTCTTCCATTCCTGTCCATTTGGAGGGTGCATGATACATTCTTCAAAGTAGAATTGTTGGGTGACGTGAAATACTGCTGTTGTACATTAAGAGCTGTTTCTGTTTTGAACTATAGATATATGGGATGTATCTAAGAGACTTGAATTCCAGAAAAAAACTGAGCAATTTATACCAGAATAGAATATTTGCTGAAGACTAACTTGTACACTTCAGTTGTTTTCACCACTACAGTATTTATTTACTTTCAAAAAATTGATTGTACTTGCTGCAGTCCTTTTGCTTTCGGTTGGTTACTGTATTCTTTTTTCTCCCCCCCCCCCCCCCACCCCCCCCCCCCTCCCCTCCCCCCGCATACTCACAAAAAGAACAGAAGAACACAAACACGACAACCAAACACACAACAGAGAACCACCGCCAGTGCGT
>JANHGN010012664.1:37456-55276 GCA_024605025.1 Megaceryle maxima
TTTTTTTTTCCCCCCCCCCCCCCCCCCCCCCCATTAATTTATCAGTTCAGAGCAAGAAGAATGATGTGGCAAAGACAAGTCCAAAAACATTGATCAGTCTGCTGTGCGGCCGCTGTATGTAGCGCCTTGTAAGCGTTGTGTTTTCAGTGGTGATTCTTCAGGATCTCCATAACTTAATGTTTTCTGTTGTTGTTGTATTTTGGTACTTTGGTAGATAAAGGAATCTTCCATTACTCTCACTTGTATCACAAACTTTGGGACACCATGAGAGAAGTAGCCATGCCAGGTTCTTGCTGGAATGCATTCTCCCATGGCTTCTGGGTTTCCGACGGAAAATTTGAAACCTGTGTGGAAAGATTGTGCCAGATGTCAACATGGTAACAGGGCTGGGTTTGAAAATCTGCATCTTGAGGCTTCGTTACCTATACTGCTTCAGGCCAGTGAACGACATCAGAAATGCAAGTGGCAGTGCATTTCGTCCCGAGAAGTGTTTTGTGTACTAAGTTGGATATACCTTGCTGCATCTCTTCCAGTTGCTGGTTTTGAAAAACATTTTCAGTGAGAGGAAATTGAGTTATGGCAGTTTAGAGACTGGGTTACAAGAAATTGGCTGACAGTAACCACTGGAGAGACTGATATTATGCTTATTGGCTTTGGCAGGATATATGCAGAGAATAACATTTCCCATAAGCTCCCTACTCCTGGTGTGGAAAGCTGCAGGTGGAGAAAGAAAGCATGTTGAGGAAAAAATGAGCTGGGGACTCCTCTGAGAAAACTTGGTATCAGCTGTGATCATGGCTACTTTTCAGTATCAGAGCAGTCTTTTCTCAGGTTGTATCATTCTGCACTGTATTTGCCAAGGCAGTCTCGTGTATCAGCACCTCTTATTTTTGCACGTTTGCAAAATGAAGCAGTGATATAATTGTGAAGAAGGTTGGTAGTTTGGGTTTTTGTATGAATTCTGTTTCATTTTGTTCTCAACCTGCCATGAGCCAGAATTATCCATTGTTGGGGGCAACTGGTGACAAATGTAGAAGAAGAGATAAATCTCTTTTTATTACTACTTCCTGCTAGAATTTAGCTCCAAAGTGTTAGAGAGTTCAATGACATGAAATTTTGGACATTACAATTAAATATGTGAGAATTACATGACAGAAAATCCTTTGGGAATTCTTGTTCTCTTCTTTTGGCTTTGTGTTTGCAAGTTTGAGGTCTATTTCCTGTTGTCTGTAGTGTAGGCATTAGGGAAACTCAAAGTTCAGATTTATATGACACGAATTTGTTAGCAACGGAACACTTAGTATCTTGACTGGCTCTTTAACCACCCAGCAGCTTGGTGATGCTAATAAATTATGAGAAGTGACAACAAAGGTACATTTTGGTTTGCTTGCATCTGCTCTCTTGTTCAGTATTTCTCTCTCAGTCCATGAGAAAGGTTGCAGCTTTAGTTTCTTTTATGAGCTTTCTGAAGGCAATTTTTTCAGTCATGTTTTCAGCCTGGTACAGAAACTTATCTATAATTCTCTATTACTTTATTCTGTTATTTACAGACCACTTCCATGCTCTATATTTTAATGCTTTGCAGTTCAGTGTTGCTTGTGGGATGCACAGATTATTATGCAAGGCAGGTGCCTTTATAATTGAATTGTAGCATCATTATTGCCAGACTACCTTTTCTAAAGGTAGAGAGAAGTTGGTCTTCAAATACCTTGCTGTTTGTGAGAGAGGATTTGTAAAAAGCCCCCCTCAGTTAATTATTTGCATCTTGAAAAACTATGCAGCCTTACAGTTGCTCTCTAAGCTTTGCACCGCTCCTGTGTTAGGAGCCCCAGGCACTGAATGTGAGCTGCTCTGTAGCTCATCCTTTGACAGAGATCCCAGTTCGAAGTTACAGCATTATTGCCTTGCGAAGCATTATTTTAATGTGTTTATGACTAAATTTTCTTCTTTCTTCCAAGCGGTAGCATGTCAAATCAGTCAAATCTAGTCCCACTAGGGTAAGACAAACAGCTGGATGATTTGTTCCTCACTCCTTATTCAAATGCTATTCTTTTATCTTCTTTTGATTATTGTTGCTGACACAGGACAGGTTATCAGAGCTTAAAATTGTCTCAGGTACTGAGCAATATAGGAATAGGGAGTGCTCAAAAAACCTCAACAAACCCAAATAACTTTGTCCCTTGATATTTAGAAGGCAGATTTGCTCATCTTCTTTATCCAAAGCTTGTTTATTTGTCAGTGCAGTGAGCTGGAAAAGGTCCAAGTTGCATTGGGACTGGACAGTCAGCTAGAACCCAGCTACCCTTGATGACTGAAGTGCTGAGGGTGATGTAGCAGAAACAAACAGAAACTAGGAGGGTAAATGTACAGGGCTTTTTATCAACCTTGTACTTTTGTTTGTGAACTAATTTCATCGGTATATTCGGCTCCTAATAATGATAATACTTGATGTCTCTTTATATTAGTTTTAAAATGCCAACGTATAGAAAATGAGACTTTGCAGTTAAAGGTTATTACAGAGATGTCACAGTGTTCTAAAGTTAAGGGCTGAGATTCAGTGGCTGTGGGTCTTTTGGCACCGCACCACGGTGCATATAGAACAGAGGATGAAGCATATTCAGTGCAATTGTGTAATCTTAGGAGGATAAAATACAGTAAGATCACAAAAGTAGCTTCAGTGCATGTAGTGAGATAATAAAATCTGCATGATACCTAAAAGGAAGCCAGTAAAACTGCATAAAAAAGTGAGATGGTACTTTATGTATTGAGATGGGGGGGGAGAGAGAGAGATCTCAAAACACACTCAAGTATCATATATATTTTTTTTTCTTCTTTTGGAGGCACTTAGTCAACTAGGTCTTGTGCCTAGTCTGTCCTGGAATGCTTCCAAAAGGCAAAGCTCCAGTAATCTGGTAAAAAAAAAAAAAAAAAAAAATTCACAGAAGTGTAGATAAGCATTTCACTGTCCCCTTGGGAAAGGCATTGCTTAACCTCCTTCAGTTTCTAAGATGACAGAACACCAAGGACAGTAGGTCATCCTTTAATGACCTACTGATGTGGTCACAAGAGGAAAGATGAATATCTGTGAGCACACTAAGGGCTTTGAACCTTGCTGAAGGAATTGTAACAGCATGTCCCTCCTTTGGGCAACATAAGCAAATGTCCCAGTGATGTCCAAGGCAAAAGCAAAGCCTGCTTTTTTGCCTTTTCTGAAGTCATGTTTATCTTAGTATCTGTATCTCATAACTGATTTTATAAGTTGTATAAATTCAAATTTTATTTTTAGCTAGCAAAGTTATTATTAGATAGTCAGAGAATTTAAGCGTCGATAAACATCTTTAATAAAGCTGCACTGATTTGAAGTGTGTGGCACTTGCTTTTTATCCAGCATTTATTATTCGGCCTTTACTCAGGCTGGCATCTTGAAGAAGTCCAGGAGTTATATGTGGGAATTGAAATGAGCATAACTCAAACTGTGTGGACATTAGTATGCTCAAAAAAAATGTTGTACTCTGAAATGCAGAATGCAGTTAAATTCAAAGGAGGTGGAAAAAGAGAATACATGTAAATCCTGTTCTTCATGTTGTGAAGAATGTGAAATACTTAAAAAGTAATATCTACATTAATCACGTCAGTAAATGCCCATCGCCTTAAAATCACCATCCCTGTGCTTTCTGGTGCTCTTTCAAGCATAAGTATGTAGAATGGCCCATGTGATTGAGTATTTTACACGATTGTAGCATCTCTAGTGAGCTGGAGAAGAAAACAGCAATCTCTGCTCTTAAGAGGCTACGTAACATGTAATATGGCCTGCCCTGCTTCAGTGCCTCTGGAATAAAGAACAGCTTTCTTCTTTTTGGGATGCATGGGAAGTTCTCCTGGGGCCCGTTATTGCGATGTCAGTAATTTTATAGAAGTTATTTCCTTTCTATGATGCCATACAAGCAGCATGTTGCCTTAGTAGCTCTGCAGTGAGGTTACTGTCACAAAATTGTACTGGTTTTTATTTTAAACAATTATTTCCTTTTTAAAGATCCTATTGGGAATGGCTTGAGGTTTACCGTAAGTATCAGTCTGATACAATGAAAAAATCAAATATATGCATGGATTATTAACAAGACAGATAAAATAAAGCAGGTAGGTGTGGTTTCTTTGTCTCATTTCAGACATGGCTGGGTGTTCAGTTTTTCCACTGGTATCTGAACAAGAAACCAAACGAAACCTTGCCACAAAGTTAGGCAAGGCAGGCAACCTAGTATCTGTTAGAGTAGCTTGAGATACCTTACACACTGTTAGCAAAAATAATTAGATACATATTTTAGTTTCTTCTTTTTTTTTCTTATTTTTCGGTAGATTTACAAAAACTGCCAAATCTTTAAAAAATAAATAATTATCTGCACGAATGTTGTTGTGCATCATCTGTCAGTATTGCTGGGCTATTCCCCTAACTGTAAGCCCAGAAAAAGCTGTGTGAGGCAGGAATGTAGGGCTGGCTAACTAGCAGCCTAAAGGCATGTGTATCCTTGTGTAACAAGGATGACCTAGTTCTAATAATTTCCAGAAAACCGTAGGATTCACTTAGTTATATCCGGTGCAATAATTAAGGTTTCTGTGAGCAGACTGTGAAGTCTTATTTTCATACACTTTGCATGTCCCTGTGCCACTACAGATGCCTATACAGGAGGTTGCTTCCTGCTTTAGCTCATCTTGAAACGCCCGAGTGCCCCAAACCTGGAGGGAGCATCAGTGATAAAGGAGGAAGAGCCAGCAGCAGTGCAATCTGTTTGAACAAGGGCTAGGTTTGGGATTTTTTTAGCTGCTAACAAGAGTTTAAATTAATCTGCCAGCCTGCTGTCCATATCCTATCCATTTATTTTCTTCAGCTTCTTTGCCCCCAAAAAAGCTCTTCCCTATACAGCGCTGTGAAATCCTGAACAATGTGTTCTTGAATTCAATAGAGTGCAAGTTCTCTCCTCCAAAGTCCTGGTGACTATCTTACTGGCTTCCTGTTTTCATGCTTGATTACTCTGTTCTTCCAGAGCATCTGTGACTTGAGCTGTACGACCTGCTAAGTCCGACCCAATGTCCTGGAACTGTATTTGCAGCACTGTCATTTAGGTTTTTATGATTATCTGGAAGGGGTAATGGAGCTCCACTACTCTTCCCGTATCTCAAATTTGCTCTTTCTCTAGGGTCTTAGTCATCTGGCATTAACATATATACAGTATTCTTTCTTCTCTTGTTTGGTTGTAAACTCCTTTTTGTCTTTACATTGTTTACAAATTATTTGTAATTAGTTGCTAAAATTACTTAAATGCTTGTTGTATTTAGCAGTCTCAGAGGCTGAGACTTTGAACTGAGGAGATTATATAAAAGTCACTTTTACCTTACATTCTGTTCTTCACTTCTATAGAGGATATTGTAGAAATATTGATTACTCAATGTAAATCAAAAAAAATGACTTGCTTCATAAACAGATCCTTTTATATAATTTCAGTGGAGTGGTATAATAAGGATGATTCTACTTGTAGTGACCTAATAGGCTTTTATGAAGATTATTCAGCAGTATAGTTCTGCAATTGCTATAAAATCTACTAGCATTAATATAGAAATGTAATTAGTGGAAGTGTAGGTTGCAATAGTTGCAATCATAATCTATTTTTCTAGGTGGTGTTAGATATATACTGATGCTCCCACACATTCTGTATTGCAGGGACTAGTCATAAAAATAAAAGACTTACAAGACAGTTTAGGAGACAGATACTTTAGATGTCAGAGGCATAGCAAATCATATTTTCTGTATATGCCATCTCTTTGGCACTCTTAACTCATTGATCATGTCACTTATATATGAGCGTGATTCCAATTTTGTTTGTTTTCTGCTAGGAATGCAATTCCCTAATGTGCATCTCCACTCATTATTTCTATGTTTGCTAGATTGAGGAATCAGGAGAAGGTGTCAGCACCCTTGTTTGCTAGGAAGATGATCTATTTAGATGAAATCCCACTTTAGTGATGAGGAAAAATAAATCACTGCAGATAGCCCTGAATTTTTTGGCAGTAAAGCAGCACAAAGAAAGAAGTGTCTCGCTGGTGTATAATTATCCTCTGAAGGAGTTCATGTGGTCAGATGTCATGGCACCACAAAGTATTTTGATATTCATGCTTGCTCAAATGCTGGGAAAAGCTTGAAAATGTTTGTGTTTGAGAAGACCTGTAGTAATGCATTGCATATAGTTACATCTATACTTGCCCTTTATTCTGAGGAGGACTTTGGTTTCATTTGGGGTTTGTGTAAGATGATTTTAGAATGAGGATATAATTTGCTGTCGGAAGGACTTAATGGCAAGGTAGAATGTTGCCTTCGAGCATGCTTGTGTGTTACCAAAAAAAAAAAAAAAAAAACAACCCAGAAACAGGAGTGCAGTTTTGTCCTGTTGTAGTTTCAAGATTTGGAGGCTCCTAGATTGCTGCCAGTTGAGTTTAGGCTCAGTGGAGCCAAAGCCAGGGCTTTCTGCAATTGCACGTGCTCTTCACTGGCAAAATTGCTGTGCCAGCTTCAGAGAGCATTTTCAGGAGTCAGACCTAGAAGCTGTCCAAGAAGGTACAGTTTTAGATCTCTTTAGAGCACAGATGAACTAAGATTTCTGTCTTGAGAATTATTTTTTTGCTATGAACTTTCCTTTTAACCAGTTACTTTGCTAACCACACTCCAAGATTTTTTTCATGTTTAAAAGTAGAACCACTGTTACATAAACATGAAAAAACAAATACAAAACCTTATTACATGCAATTTAAATATTTTTCATATTTTCGATACAAAATAAGACTCTTCCAATAGCTGCTAGTTGCTCCTTTTGGTTTTACTTCAAAATGAAAATTATTTTTTGCACTTTGTTCCTCCTTTCATCTGTGGCAGACAGCAGGAACTTGCTGGAACACCATGAAGAAGTTCCTAGAACACCTTTCCACAGCCTAGCTGGCTTTAAAAGCCATATAGTATTTTACCCTGTGTAAGAGTTACCTAGTTTGAAAATTATATAAAATGTTTGTATACATGCTACATTACACTGAACAAGATTTATGTCATTACATCTTCCTTCATTGATGGAAAAGTCCCCGTTGCAGACTGGGTGTATTTTACATTTTTGTTTATGTACTATGAATTATTTTTAAACTCTGTGGTTGAATTTATATACGTATTGGAGCTCCTGTGTATACACAAGCTTGAATCTATCTCAGTTCTCCTGGTTTTCCCCTACTGTGGCTGTGAAAAGCAGAGTGCAACGTTATTCTAGTGAGAGTCCCTTTGCCAGGGCAGTGTGGGTAAATTGTGGTGTTAACAGGGCAGCTGCCGGGCCATTACCTCAGCATTGCCATTTATTTCAACTGTTTTATTGATGGAACTTTGAGGATCCCACTGAAATGTTCAGGATGTTTGGGGTTTTTTTTTTGTTTTGGTGCCCCTTCATTGTCTTGATCCTGGAAAACCCTCTTTGTAAACTTTTATGTTATTTCCTGATGAACAAAGTGACAAGTTAACTTCTCTTTTTAGAGCGAGACGAGTATGAAAGATGGCTTTAAAGGAAAGCATTGAAAGTTCTCCTGGCTGTAGGCAATGTGTACTTGCAGGGTATTCTGAATAGGTCTTTTGTTTACCCTTCAGCATCTCCACAGGCCAGAATAGACCATAGTTAGACCGCTTTCAACCCACAAGAACAGTAGTCAAAACAATTGTAAAATATGGAGATAAAGAGAAATTATTATTCTTTAAAAGAAGCTATAAATACAACAGTAGCTTATTAACTCTTAGAATTTGCAGCCTGGTTTTATTGTTCTTTTTACAGAATTAAACCAAGTACCAGAGTACCAATACGTTGCTGTTAATGTGGAAGGGGACAAATGGCAATTGGAACTGCCAAGTAAGAAGCACTTTGGCACTGGTGTACATCAAAAAAATCAGGAAAAGTCCTGGGCTTCTTGTATAAAAGTTTATCTGGTTGTTACAGCTGCTGAAAAAGGAATAGTGATTTTAAGTTTTATTTCAATTTCTCAGCAACTTGGATCTTACAGCTTACTTAGCTATGCCTTAGCAAAAGGGTAGACTGACCTAGCAAAAGGGTTATCAGTCAGGTAAGGCACTGCTAATTATAATCTCAGCCTAAGAGATGGCTGTGTATGGGCGTTTGAAAATCTTTCAATAATGGATTACACGTACTCTGACAAAACCAATATTTATTATTCAACAATCACGTCTGGGACTAAACAGTGCTAAAGGTTTTTCTATTAATATCTTAAGGTATTGGTGAGGTTTTCATGGCCTGGTGACAAAATAAATCGTGTTTTTGGAAGCTTGAGTGCAGCTCTACTTATTGGTGAAAAAGAAATAATAGAACAACATCTTAGATAATTTACAATAAAATGTATTGGTGGATTCTTTAGAGATTGCTGCTAATTAATCCTGAAAATACATAGTTTAGAAGATTTGGTAGTGTAACTAATGCAAGTTGTTGGAAAATTATTTATATTGGGCCCTATTTTCTTTGAAAGTTCAATTTAAAAGCAAGAGTAAAGTTTCTGGAGCTATATGACTTTCAGCAGTTTTAAGCAGAGCTATTATGATAAAGCTTTGTTTTAACCATTCACAAATATATTCTATTAGTCTCATCTCTGATCATGTAGTTGAGGTTTAATTTAATTTTCCTGTCTTCAGTGAGTGCAGCTGAAAAAGAACAAAATCAATTAAAGAGTGGCTTAGTTCTGGGAATACAGGAGGTGGCTCTGTTTAGTTTTAAGGGAGTGAATCAGCATCCAAGACATTCATCTTCACAAATATGTGTCAATTTAAAGTATATGCCTTAGAAAGAAAAGACATTACTGCATTTTAATGAACTTTAACTGCTCTCTTCTACCCTTTTCACTTTGACCGAGTTGTTGATGTCCCTTGCAGCTCATGTATTTTGCTTTGTAGTGCTTTATAGTTGGCAGTTTCGTATGGTTTTTTTCTCCTGTTAGGTATTATACCTCTGGCAGGGGACTAGCTTCAGCTCATCCCAGCCATTGTATTGCTTCCTTCAGGTTCCCAGTTGGTTTCCAGTCTTTTTAAATGCAAGAGACTAGCCAAGCTTTACTTCAGTGAATAAACTGGGATAATATTTTTCATCTTACTCTTTGCTTCTATTTTGTGTGCATGCTTTCATTGTTTGTATGGAATACTGACTGCATCATGTCTAACACGGGAATAAATGCACCGGGACACTTGGCAGGACAAGCCATGCTTTGCCAACTTGACCGACCATCTGGTTTAGTGGCAGCAGGAAAATGGAATAGGCCTTTGAGTAAGAAATTAGTGAAATAAGAGCCTGAGGGCACCGGGATACTTGGGATTTTCAGTGAGTATCTTATGAACCAAGGCAAGAAGTTTCTTCTGGTCTGTGAGGCCAGTCTGGAAACCAGCTCAAGTAATTGTGGTGAAGCAATTAGTGGATTGCAGAGGAGGAGGGAGGATATGCAGCATGAAGCTGCATTGATCCCTGGAGGCAAGGATGGAAGATTTCATCTGATACAGCAGAGCTGAGCGTGGACAGCAGTGCTTAAATGAGGAGGTGAAAGAGATGGGTTTTTTGGGGCTTTTTTTTGGTAACTGTTCTCTGGACAAGGTAGTTCAGTTTTTCAAGCAGTGATTGCTCATTCCAAGTGTTTGCCTTCTCACTTCATACGATGTAATATTATCCAGGATTTATTTGTACTTACACTTGGAAAATGAACACAATGTTAATATTCTGGGAAAAGTAGTAAATGACACAACTGTGTTTGCGTGCAGACGTAAGCACAAGTTAAATCAATTACAGTGGACTGTTCACCCCAGCCAGAGACTGTACTAGAAGTTCTGGAGTGGATTTATGGCACAAAACCAACCAAGCAAAAAAAAACCAGCAGCAGCAAGAACGTTGCAAAGAATGAAAAATCATCTTTTTGGGATATTGTTCAGAAAAGAACACGAATCTAAAAATGAATAAATAAAAATAGATGGCAAAAGATATTCTAAAAAATCATAAACTATTGTCTTACTACTTTTATCTATGTCTGAAGAACTCTTGAATAATTTTGACATTGCCTTAATTGTCTAACTTGTATCTTTAAATCTTACAGAGCAGCTGCTTGTACTATTTCATCGTGTTATAAAATTGACCTATATTTTTCCATCTGGTAGTCTGCTGGTTTTAGGGATATATATCTTTTTGGCTAAACCATATGAATGTAAAAAAAAAAAAAAAAGAGTAGAGCAAGCTAAAACAGCCCAGCATGTTTTCAGTCAGAAATCAAAAGCTGTCAGTAAGATGTAGAAACCGGATGCCTAAGTTTCTGTTCAGTCAGCCGTTAACAGAGGAGATGACAGAACCAATGAACTGTATGCATGTATACATGGAAAATGAAAACCCAGACCTACTAAGAGTAGATGAATCTCTTACTGTAACTTAATTATTAGTAAGGTGTGCACATTGGCAAGCTATATCAAGTCTGCGTGGGTTAGGAGCTGTTTCCATTTCAGATGTACCTGATGGATACTCCAGGTTGTTGCATAGCAGCCTATTCTAATGCTTATGGTTTTGTGCTTTTATAGCTAGAAAACAGTACGCTTTAAGACAGCGTGTGCATTGGCAGTGACATCTGTTTCTGGAGAAGAAACAGAGCTATGACATGAGCAGTTAACTTCAAATTCTGCTTATGTTTTTTCATTTCGGAGTGCTCTGCTTTAGTGTTTCCATAACAGGATAAAGGTGTTTGTGGTAATCTCTACATATGCCACAGTTCTCAAGGTTTAATGGGGTTTTCTGAGGAACTGTGATTTCAAACCACTGTGGTGGTTCTGTTCGTTCTGTTGCTGTTTAGCTTATGACACTGCACAGGTTTGATGACTCAGTAGTAGTTCTGTGATGACAGAATTTGGGGGATCTTCTCAATTATGTGCTTGTGCTTCAACATAAATACTGATGATTTTTAACATTAGATTGAAACAGTTGATTGGTTTGCTTTCCTTGAATTACATTAAAGCTAATGTACTTATCACTTTTTTTTTTCCAGAAAGATTTTTGCACTAGATTCTGAACACAAAAGAAGAGAGAAAGAATGGTTTGGCCTGGAGAAATTCTTGGTCATCCTTTTTATGTGCACCCTTTTTACAATTACTGTCACTAACATAGGATGAATTTTGAAACTTCTGGCTTAACCTCAAAGGGAGTTCAGAATTTCATCTAACCTATATAGTATCGTCACTTCATACACCACAAAAATGTTGGATCTTCTGGATAAGATTCTTTACCCAAGACAGAAAACTGTGCGTTAATCAAATGTAAACCATCATTAGAGACTATAGGGTTACAGGTTGTGTGTGGTTGGTGTGTGGAGTCCTCTTACCTTATATTTAGTGTGAGGGTAAGTAAAATGAGCATTTAAAGCATCCAGTAGTCTGCTAAAATGGGGATATAAAATTAATGACATCATCTTTGGCCTTCAGAAGTCTTTGAATTATTAGTAATTATTTATGTGTCTGTTTTGGCTGCTTTTTAATAATGTGCCTGTGGTTATATGTTTACAGACAGGCTTTATGTTGGCAAAGTGTTCTATTAATAATGATAAATGTTACTTAAGTGCCTACATGAAATAAGTATCCTTCTTAATCCTTCCAGAAGTACACCTGCATTAAGATAACCCCCCTACAGACACTTAAATAGTTTCAGTAGATTAGAATCAAAGTGCAGCTTCATTTTACATTATTTCTGTTGCCATTTGTTTTTCCAGGGCATTAGCTTTATTTATTCTTATGGTTCTAGTATTATTTGAAGTTTCTACGGCAACCTGTCACCATCTGCTATTATAAAGTATGCTGGGATTTAGTTGCTAGGTGTTGAAGTTTGTCATCTTACTCATATGACCCTGATGTTTTTCAGATGTTTCTTTTCCTGTCCATGTTGAATCCACAGCTGATAGGGACTTGAACAACAGTGGCAAAGATTCCACATTCTTTCTGCTTGACTTAGAAAGCACTCCTTGATTTATCAAAAACTTCTGTGATCTCTTTTGATGTACTTTGTATATACTCAACCAGACCAGACTTTCTTTTACTTTAGGCACTATTTTGCAGTGTTTATATTTAAGCCAGCCAGCATTATAGTTCCTTAAATTTTATATTAATTATGCTTATTTAGAGTGGACAGGGAGTTTGTTTCCTGAAACATTTTTTTTCCTGCCTCATGTCCATTTGGCTATCTATTTCCTCATGTTCCTGCTCCCGACAGAAGTGTACTGTTCAAACTATGGCTTTTCTTATTTCTTAACACATTTTTTTGAAAGGCTGTCAGTCAAGTGGTTAATTAAAAACATAGAATTCTGTGCTGTTTCTGTTATGGGTTCTTCTACATTTAAATGGAAATGAACATTTTTTTAAGTTGGAAATCATCTATTTTATTGTTATTCATAGTAGTGCAGTGTATTCAGAGTTATTTCTGTTAATTCTTCTGTTAGCTTTGTCTCATCACTCAAGTGTTTACTTTGATCCGTTTATCTTTCATACCTTGGATCTAGTGCTAATCAGCCTCTTCTGCTGTAATTCACAGGCTAAATCCTAACGAGCCTAAGCACAGCTGAGATCACTTATTAAGATTCTACCTGAAGAACTTCACCTTCTCTGCTACAACCATTTTTTATCCCATTCAGTCCCTACGTACGATGCTTAATGAAATAAATTTTTGAATCATATCCATTAGACTGATGTGTTTGTAGGTGGTGCTTGATTCTGAGTTGCTGCTGTCCATCTGCTGAGTGTGCAGTCTGCATTCCAAATGTTTCAGATCAGTCTTGTGCAGAACTTACTGTCTTTTCAAGCAGTTCATGCTCTTTGCACATTCTAGCAAAGGGTGCTTAAACAGCTGAAGAGAACTTAAGCCAATACACAGAGATTTTTTCAGATTTGATCACAGCCCTTTACAGTCCGATATTACCCCTAACTTCTCCCACTGAGAATGGTAATGCTGGGGGTGTGTGAGTACTTCAAAGATCCGAGGCTACACCTGAGAAGCAAATCTTTGTTGCTGGCATTTGAGGGTTGGGAGGGAGGGGCAAGCTTTTAACCTATAAACAAGCTAGCTGATAGTTGAGATACTGCAAAGAAAATTATTCAAGATCAAACAGTATTTGTTTGTTTTCCTGCTTTACAGGTACATGAAAATGATGGAGGAAGTTTTTGTAGCAAGCCAGCTTTACTGTAACATTCTTTTTTATGTATCATTCAGTCCCACTGATGTGAATTTGACAGGTTTGGTGCGAGGTACCAGCCAGGAATATATGTTCTTGGCTAATGGCTTTTATTCAGTAATAAAGGCATATTGTCTGTTAATTTTAAAATCACCACGCACAGCTACTAAGAACAGGCATTCATGCTGAACCATAATCACAGATGTAGCTAGACACATTTTAGAAGTTGATTTCGACAAAAGAAATAACCTTCTTAAAGTCTTTATGCCCTTAAGCAACATAATACATCTATTCAATGCTTGTGAAGAAATGCTGCTTATTTCAAGAAATGATTATTTAACATGAGTATAGAAAGGCATTCTATGGTGAATGTTTAACTTCTAAAAATACAAGCTATTTTTCATGCACAGTGCTCTAACTTCTGTCAGTAATCTTTTTTCAAAATCAAGACATAAGGAAAAGAAATGCCACACAATTTGACTACCGAATCCTTTGCAATTCATTATTACTTTCAGCTATACACTTGACATCACAGAAAAGATTTCTTTAATCCAGAACTGTAAAAGTGAACTACTACAGCAGGAAATCCAGCATTGCTTTTTAGAAGAGCATCAGTACCCGAGAACACACGATTCCTTACCTGAAAGCTTTTGGTTTACCTGCAGAAAATGTGTCTTCTTAGCCTTAAAAAGTAGGCAAGCCTTTCACTAGCACTAATGCTACTCCACAAGAAGACATAATAGGTCCTTTCTATTGTAATTTTTACTGTTTGCATGCACGAAGTGTGCTGGGTCTGCTCACGTAGGAATAAATAAAAAAAAAAAAAAAAAAAAAAAAGGCAGTACAAACTGAACAGCACTAACATGTGAAAGTAAAAGACCTCTAGTGGCCATAACCTGAAGTTAAAGGAGGCTTCCCTCTCTAAGGGGTAGACAAAATGGTTGGGTACGGCAAACTGCAGCTGAGACTTTGGGGCTGTGTGGCTGTGTCGCCTTTCTGATGGAACAGAGGACAAAAGGAATCGGAGCTACCAGAGAATCTGGTCCGTACCGGGCAGATACTCAATTCTGGTCAGAGGGGCTGGTGAGTCCCTTTGTATCAGATCTAAACCAGTATGATTAAAAGATCCAAGTAAATCTAGAAAATTATTTTGCATGCTTAGCTACTTCATAGTCTCTTATTTTAATAAAATCAAAGCATTTCAAGCAGGTCCTCTTTTAAAACAACAATTAAAACTTCAGCAAATTAAAAGGCATCAGTGAGGAGGATCCTTTACAGTCTTAAAGGAAAACTGCAAATCATTAAGCTCACTGTTACTGCTCGAGAGAGAAATGTCTTTGTGACTTTCAGTAAATGACAGGGAAAGCCTAGGATTAGAAAGAATTTTAAATCTTTCAGCATGTCTAATTTAGGAATTGAGAAAAAGAAGATATTTCCTTCTGAGGAAGTTTGAAGTTTTGAGAGATGCAAGTAATAGTATTTTATCCAAGTTTTACAGAGTTCTGTAAGAGTTACTAAAACACCTGCAGAATGTAAAAAATGTGCTTTTTTTCTTCCTGTGAATATCCTACATTTCTAGAATGGTTAGAAAATTTTGGTGCTTTCTATGTTTTCTTCCTATGAATTCCTAATCGAAGAACATCCCATGCCTTTTAGGAGTCTTAAGTTGTACTTTAGATCTAAAGTTTTCTTTTCACAGTGTGTTTCCATGCAGTGTTCCACAAATGATGGAACCCTCACCAGAGCTACCGCTTGCCAGGGTAGCTTTTGAATTATCCTTCTCAGGTACTTAGTATGTTTCTTTCACCTGGACTTGCTAAAGCTTCAATATTATTTCAATACATACATAAAAGTATTTATCAGGTTTTTAGAGTAGTTCAACTTAAGAAATAATGCAGTCCAATATCTTAAGTAACTTGCATGTGCTGATTTCTGTCTGGTTTTCTTCCAGAGTCATTTTGTGGCGTGCATGACAGCGATCTTAAACCAGATGAGCAACCAGCATTATTCAGTTTACATTGAAACTTTTCAGACAAGTTCAGAACTAGTGGTGAGTACAAAATAGCCATGAAGGTGATTTTAAGTGTTTTATTTTTTGTGAAACATCAGTAGTATTCGTTTGGAACATCTTGTCCAGTTCTTCCTAGAATCAAGTCTGTTTCTGTACGTTTTCTGCCTCTGTCACTGTGTTGCCTAAGAGTGACCTTCAGAAATCTGGCAAGACATAAACCTTTTTCTTGCTATTCTTTTATGGCTTGCCTTTTCTTAAAAGCCCAACGTAATGACTTTTTGCTTTCATTTGGAGTGGGAGACTGCTGTTTTACAGGACTCCTGTTCCCATCTTAGATATTTGATACTGATATCACCAGGAATTTTTCCACTGACTTCACTGGGAGTAGTGTGAAGCCTTCATCTTCGTTCTTTAATCACAGCAGGAATATGTGACCTTTGTGTTACACAGTCACAGACTTACTGTATTTGTTGTTCTAGGACTTCTTGATGGAAACATTCATAATGTTCAAAGATCTGATTGGAAAGAATGTTTATCCTTCAGACTGGATGGCAATGAGCATGGTGCAAAACAGGTAAAATGGGGCTGGAGGATCAGTGCTTATGTTCCATATTCTTGTGAAAAGTGAACTCATTCCCTATCTTAAAAAGAGTTTTACCATGTAGTCTTAAGAAGATTGTATTATTCCAGTGTGGTGAATGCCAAGAAGGTCATAATCTGAAATAATTTTCTGACAGTACAAGCTAGCTGCTTGGGCTTTAAATCCATACACAGCAGAAAAGAAAAAAAAAGTGTGTTTAACAGTAAGGTTTGAAATACATAGTGGGTCTTCATGTTGACAGTCAACAGAAGCCAAACTGTAAAGGGTGTGTTGAATCTTAAATGTACAATTTCTGCACAGGGTTAGAACATCCTCATTAATGCATCAGCAAGTTCACTGTGTTGCAAGGGTTGTCAAACCCAGTTTTCTTTCCAAACTGATATGATTAGATGTCATTGTAAATGATGGTGGACTAACCGAAGGAGTGCTTGATCTCTGCTAAGCCACCGGACTACTGTTGTCTTGGTGTGAGGATTTCAAGTAGCGTAAGTGAAATTTCACATCGTATAGATTTTGCTGCCACACGAGCTCTTTTTTCTTGATCATTTCCATGTCATGGGATACTGAATTGGAAAGAGAGAAGTGATCTTTCTGCACCTCCACCATTGATAATGGTTTTAGACAGCTGACTTGGGCCAGCATATCACAGGTGGATTCCTTCAGAGTATCTTTGAAGTATTGCTTGTTTGAAGAGGAAGGAAACCTTCTTCCCTTGAGGTGTGAGTTTTGTTGTTTATTGTGGGCATCAGTTAGAGGTGAATGGTTTTGACAACAAGGAAAGGTCAGTACATAGGGTACAAGATGGGCTTTGTGAGGATTCATTTCCTAATAATTGTTGCTAGCCATTCTGAGGTAGTGACTTTTTTGTGTGTCTCTAGTCAGTAACAGAAGATAGCAAGGGCAAGGTGGACTGAAGATGCAAAGTAAAATACATGGCTGCTCTAAACAAAATTTGTTGGTTCAAGTCGCTCATTTGCGGAATGTAAAGATGAGGAAGGGTTTTCTCAGAATTTAAATAGATAGAGTTTTACAAGCACCTGCATACGTAGGAGAAAATGAACAATAAGTAGCAGTGAGCCTGTAACCACCTTGTGCATGTATTTTTTTGTTTGTTTGTTCGCTTGTTTTGTTCCTCTTCATATATAATGGAAGTCATGGCTAATCTCATAGAAACACTAGCTTAAGTATGCAACCTAACAATGTGCTGTTGCATGTAAGCTTATCAAACTTTTCGTATCTAAAACAGCTTCTCTTATCTAGAAAAAGCTGTTAACATCTGCATTGTTCCCAAGTATGGGATTTTTTTATTCTATGGGGGTGGAGGAAGCATCAATCCTTGTTCAAAGAATATGCCGTTGGGTCTTGCGGGTTCATCTGGTGATCTCTATAGTGCCTCAGTTACTGACAGTGGAAGTTTATTTGCGGTGCTGTACGTTTGTTGATAATGTCTCCTAATGGCTCAGAACATTATGGGACAATTTGGTCCAGGAAGGTTGGGGTTTTTTTTTTGTTTGGTTTTTGTTTGTTTGTTTGTTTGTTTGTTTTGTTGTTTTTTTTTTGTTTTGTTTTAAAAAACCTTATCCTGCATTGCAGAAGCAAACTTAAAATATCTAAAGAAAAAAAAGTCATCATTAAAAAATGTTTAGAAGCTATTTAACAGCTGTACTTACTGTAAAGACTTTGCTTACCTAAATTGCCTTGACACTTAAAATCCTTATGTTGCTGTTCCCAAGATTATGTAAGGAAATGGGTTATTGATCTTATTTTCATATCTAGATTTTATGTTATATCAACAAATGGGAGGGGGGATTTTTGTTGTCAGTCTTCATAGAAATTTGGTCTGGTTTGGTTTATTTTTTCGTTCATTTCTTATTTTTTTTGCAGGAGTGGGTATTCCATGAAATCAGTTGAAGACTAATTTAGATGTATAGATTTGTCTTATTAACATGCTTTA